>WOXC01007254.1:0-35086 GCA_011680675.1 Gymnobelideus leadbeateri | reverse complement strand
AGGCTCGAATAAGGCTCCCCATATGTTTCTGCCCATATATATGACAACTACGTCTCTTAAAATTGACTGAAGGGTCCAGGAGAAAGCCTTGGGGACCACCACTGTCACTAGGCTTGATCTAGAAGCAAATCCAGCAATGTCCAGTAAGAACGAATTGTCAGACAGGCAGGGGCAGAAGCAGGGAAAGAATAGTCTTCTGAAGACCTACGGGGAAGAAGGTACCGATGAGGTGAGAGTGGATGACGTCGTGAAAGTTGACAGAGCAATCCGAAAGGATGAGAATGGACAGAAGGTCGGGAGAAGGGATCTTTAAGGATGACAGATCAATCTGGGGAGAACGAGAGTGACAGAACGATGAGGTCAGAAGCTGGAATGCAGAGAATTCCAAAGAGAATGGGAAGCATGGCTGAGGAAACCTTTATTGTAGGTGCCTTTTTCAAACGCCCTTGCTAGAAGGGGCAGCAGCAGAAGAGGATGCAGCTAGTGAAGATGATGGAATCAAAGGTGGCATGTTAATAGCCAATGAGTCACTGACAAGTTATTGGGTAGCAGGGAAGAAGAAATCAGAGAGCAAGATATTGACATCTTTGTATTTCCTTCTTATGACAAAGATCACCAGCTGCTTTGTAGACGATGCCAGCGGCAGCAGGGAACTGAAACCTCACCAAACCAAAAGGCAGATCCTCATTATGTCCTGGGGATCATGGATTTCTAGCCTGAGGCAATCACAGAGTTGCTCCAGCCTCAGCCACTTATTTTGAAGATGCGATGTGTGAGGCCCAGGATCCTGATGTGACTGACACAAAGGGACTCATATTCATTGGATTACGTTGGTAACTTTGAAGGCTGGATTACATTTGCTGTTTAAAGCTAAATATTTACATTCATAAGAATTCGCACATATTAGTGTGAGACAAATAATATCAAGCACAGTTTAAATTTGTGATCTAAACAATTTGAACATGAAAGTTGGGTTTTCTTCCGTCTAAAAGTTAAATTTAATTTTTTGAGTCGTATGTCAGCATTACAGTTCTTTATAGGTTGAAGGTTACCAATTTATCATAACTATGACTCACATACCTATTTAAGGTGAATGAGAAATGGGAAAGAAAACTTTCAGTGTATTACTAGAAGCCTCTAATTTAATTTTTATTGTTGCCATTTCTTCAAGAATTGACTTTTTTAGAATGATATTTTTCCCTGACATAAGATACTATATAGTCATGTGTTTAAATAATGGAGCGTCCTCTTCTCATAACATCCCTCAGAAATGAAAAGGCAACAATTAATGGCTGCATTTTCATTCAAAAATTTAAAACTTAAAAACATTTTTATCATTTTCTGTAACTGTGGAACCTCCTACTCATTTAATTTAATAAGGCTACATTATATGGACAGAGCAACGTTATCATCTTTCAATTTTATATGATTACACCTGTAGCTATACTTCTGTAAGGAGAAGCATTGTTTTCTCACTCCATTTCCATTGTCCTTCATACTTAGATACTCGAAAAGAAACAAAAACTGATAATGCTCTTGCCTACACTGCAAATCATTTCAGTCTTTCTGTGAAACCTATTGACAAAATGATAAGGTGATTTGGATTTGGACCTATATATCACAAGGGCAATTAGCTACTGCCTTACCTACACACACACAAAAAAAATTTTAAGCATCGTTAAAAATGGGTATACACCAGTACATATTCCCAAATAAAGTAAGGGAAAAGACCTGCTCCTTAATTACGTAGAGGCGCGGTTGTGCTTATAGTTTTTTAGACACTGAACAACCACTGAAGATGCCAACACAGAATGTGCAGACATCTTCCACCAGATGCAGAAACAGAAAAGAGGATCAGAGGCTCCCTCACAAGGACAATCCCAGAAGAAATGATTTGGCATCCCACCTTTTCACAAAATGATATGGCCTTCTCATGCAACATTACACAATGACAGACTTCAGTGGAGCCTGCACTTCAAGAAACATCTGATTTTCTAATAAGAACTGACTTTTGGACTTTCTAAATCACAAGACTAATTGCCCCCCTCTTGATGTCAGCAACTGTCTTCTATTTTAAGTGGGATACAAACTGCTCCATATGTGAATGAATTTACAAGGAATGTTACCTTGCCTTTGAAAGCTCAAGACGAGACTTTTACTCCAATGTAATTATGGATACACCTATCTAGGTATGAATATTTAAATGCATTGATTTTACTTTTGCTCAATGTATATCTAGTAGAGATATTGTTGAACAATATTTATTTTGCTTTTTTTCAACTAATTTCACTTATGCTTGATATCAAACATTAAGGGTATATACATATCTGATGTCTTTCAAAAAGCGGGGTGTGGGGTGGGGGGCTGACTGGGGCATTCCGAACTGAGCGGTGCGGAGCTGAGCAGAGTACACCAAGGCAGAGAGGAGAATACCACAAGGAGCCATGGAGAACCAATTCAAGTATGAGTATTATAAGAAAACTGCTGAGTGGCTTTTATCCCTTACCAAATATCGACCTGAAATTGCGGTGATCTGTGGTTCTGCATTGGGGGTGTTGGCAGATAGACTGACCCAATTCCAGGCCTTTGACTACAGTGAGATACACAATTTCCCTCAAAGCACCGTGGGACATGCAGGGCGGCTGGTATTTGGATATTTAAAAGACAAGTGCTGTGTAGTGATGCAGGGCTTATTCCACCCTTATGTGAAGGCTACCCACTCTGGAAGGTAACATTCCCTGTGAGGGTTTTCCGACTTATGAATGTGCACACCTTAATTGTTACCAATGCTGCTGGCGGGCTGAACCCCAAATATGAAGTTGGGGATGTTATGCTGATCCGAGATCATATCAACTTGGCAGGCCTCAGTGGCCAGAATCCACTCAGAGGCCCCAATGATGAGAGATTTGGAGAAAGTTTTCCTCCTATGTCTGATGCCTACGACAGGATTCTGAGACAGAAGGCCCATTGCATATGGAAGCAAATGGAACAGGAACGACCACTACAGGAAGGGACCTATGTTATGATGGGAGGTCCCAACTTTGAAACCATTGCAGAGTGTCGGTTTCTGCAGAAACTAGGGGCTGATGCTGATGGCATGAGTACAGTGCCAGAGGTGATAGTGGCCGGGCATTGTGGCATTCGAGTCTTTGGATTCTCCCTCATTAGCAACAAATCAGTATTGGATTATGAGAGCCAGGAGACTGCCAATCATGAAGAGGTACTGGCGGCTGGGGACCTGGCTGAAAAGAAGTTAGAGAAACTTGTCCGTTCTCTTGTGGAAAACATGCAGGCACCTTCGAAGACTTTTTGACCCACAGGCTGCCTGGCCCCTCCTTTCCCTGCTGACCACTTTGTATTCCAGAAAGTGGCCAGCTTTGCCTCCTTGCTTGAGCCATTTAACTTTCTGCCCTGAGGTTGTGGTAGAAGTGAGAAATTGGTATTCCACTTCCTTGGGATATCTGCCTATCCTTTCAGACCTTTCCTAATGGTACCTAATTCTCTTTTATTCCACTGGTCCTTTCCCCACCATGGAAAGCTGGATCATTCCATTGTAGCTCCTACCCATAGCCAACATCCCAACATCTTCATCCCATCTTCAGTAGACTTGACTAGTGATTAAGTCCACTTTAAGGCTGCTGCTAATATTTTGAAAAGGCTACTCGTACGTTCCCTGAGGCCTCACCCTGCCATCCTATGATTTCTGTGGCCCTTTGTGGTCCAGACCAGCGTGTATCACAAATTTAGTACTATTTGGGAATAAAAAGACAGCTAGACAGAAATGTTTCTGCCTTTCTGTCTGGGGAAAAACAGTTTAGGCTGTGAGAATATATATATCAAAGTATGATGATGAAAAAAAATGGTATACAGGCTTCTTAGACAATAAAGAATGGATATTTCACTAGTTGTATATTAGTAAATTGTACTCAGGATTGTCTACAGGTAAGCCAAAGTTTTCTTTTACTTAGGCTGCTTTAATTCACTACAATTAAGAACACATTAAGTGACACTCTAGGCAAAGGTGATTCAGATAGAGAGATAAATAAAAGTTCCTATGTCGAAGGGCATTTGGTATGGTAGGAGGAAATGGAATATAAATGCACAATAGAATATAGAACAGTGTTTTAGAGCCAGGAAAGAATTTGGAGTTCACTGAAGCTAATCGCTCATTTTACAAATGTGGAAACATAGGAGGAATTCAAAGTCACATATAGCCAGTTTGCAGTCCAGCTGTAGGAACCTTCGAGAACACAGAGGTGGGAAAGATTCAAGGACCAGTGAATTATCTCCTTAGGATTCCTCAAGGAGGATTGTGTGAACAAAGCTAATAAGTCTTACATGCCTGGCTAAGGAATCTCAGTTCACGTCCAGAAAAGAAATGAGAAATTATTAATTTTCAGCAAGGGAGAGAGATGGTCAGAATACTGTGTCCTGGTACGTTAGAATGGCTCTGGCTCTGTAAATTAGGACAGAGAGACAAGTTTAGAGATCAGTTTGAAAACTTGGACTGAAATGCAACAGGCATTAACTTAGCCAGTGACAGTATTGATATCTTCAAGAGACGGCAGAGGTAGAATCTATAAGACCTGGGAACTGATTTGAAAGGTTTGGGGAGTCAAAAATGGTCCCCGAGATTCTAGCTTTGAGAAAGTTGGAAAAAATGATGCTATTAAGTAGAAATTAGGAAGAATGGTGAATTAGATGGAGAAGAATTTGAATTTTACTTGGTCTGATGTCGACATGGAGCTGTACAATAAGTAGATACAGATCTGGATATGGGTCTGGAGCTCAGAAGAGGTCAGAACAAGAGACAGATTTGTGAATCATTGGCATGGGGTCGTTAGTCCTGGGAGTATATAAAGCCAAGAAAGAGGTACTGGGGGTGGAAATGGGGACAGGGCGAGGGAGAAGAATGAAAACCTAGGAAACAAAGTAAAAATAAGGGCAATGGTCAAAGGGGTCAGATTTTGCATAACAGTAAGGAAGGATGAGGACAGAAGTTCCATTGAGTTTGTCAATTAAGAGGACTTAAGTAACTTTAGAGAATAGTTTCGTAAGAGGGATGTGAGTAAAAGCCATCAGATTATAGGGGGCTGGGCAAACAGGTGGTTAGGAAGTAACTAAACAGTACATGCACCTTCTGATTTAATTTTAGCAAAGGAATTAGGGTTCTACAAGAATGGCATTTGTAGCTATGGATGAAAGAAAGGAAGTTGCTTTCTATTTCCCAGATAGCCAAAATGTTCTATTAGGGCAAAAATTGTGAAACCAATCTAGCACCCTTCTACTTTTAAGCAGAAATTCCCCTACTGATAGCCCTTGCCCCCAGGGCAACTAGTGCTCTTTTGATACCTTATGGCAGGCTAGAACCTCTACTGATTCCTAGCCAGTGCCCTATGCTCTGATCCCTTTCTATAAAAACATACTTTCCAGCTAGCTATTAAAAGGAAATGGTTTTATTGCAGTATCAGGATGTCTCCGGCTTTCGCTTAACTGTGCCTCGCCTGTGTTATACTGACATCTCCATGCTACCACCACCTCACCACTAAAACATTTGCTTCATACAATTTGCCATTAGCACCTCCTTTTTCTCTGTCAGAACAGATAAGTTCTAGTCTGAGACCACCTTCTTCATTTCTCTCTTCTAGATAAGCACCCAAGTATAATTTCTTTATATTAAATTGGAGAAAAGATTCAAGTTTAGGATACCTGTTAAGGTGGGTGAAATTAAAATAAGAGTTGGATTTGGTCCATGGACTTACTATTCTCTGTCTCTTAATACCATGACTCGGCTATGATAGAAGGAAGAGCTGGAACCCTGCAACCTGAAGATTAAAGACCTAAGAGTAGTGGCTTTCTCAGGACCAAACATAGCTTACATTAGCAAGTTTGTAGAAAGTAATAGTGTGCTGTAGGATTTGCAGTATTTGATGGGAAGACAAGATCAAATAGAAACTCACTGGTATCCTAACTACAAAGCTCAGAAGAGAGCATACACTACAGGGAATGTGTTAAGCTCTTTATGGGGTAAAGTGGCTACCCAACTTCATTTTGTGGTGTCCCAGCAACATAAGTAGCTAACAAGAAGGTAGGGAGAATAAAAATTTAACCTTGGGAAAGACATATAGTCAAACTCAATGTCTTTACTTTCAGAATTCCCTGTGCCTGGAGTGTTATGGGAAACAATTCTCTACCTTTCACCTCTTGAAGGCTTGAACACTTTTCTGAAAATGCAACCTCTTTCAGGAAACCTAACTTAAAACTCTCCAGTAAGAAATGATCTTTCTTTCCTTGGTTCTTGAATAACCCTTTGTACTTAATGTTTTTATATGTTCTATTTTGCACTATAACTCTGGATATTTTTCATATTGTCAATTCGTATATTCCATATTTTCCCTACAGGATTGTATGTAAACTCTGAGAATAAATAATTAATGCCTTAATTGCATTTTTATATCCTCAATCACCTAATTTAATAACTATTTAAATGGAAAATCTTAAGCTCAAATTTATAATAGTGCTTTATGAGGCTTTACAAAGTGTTTTTCTCATGCCAATCAATAAATTCTATATGCATTTTTTTCAAAAATTAAAACAAAAATAAAAAATAAAAAGAGGGGAAAGAGGTTTGTCAGATTTCTTGTTACTATATTCACTGCCCCAATATTGTTAATGGTTTCAACTGCTGTGTTTGCAATCCAAACTGCACAATAGGTTTATAAATTATCAAAAAATGTTTCTGAAGCCTTTAAGGCACAACATGATATAGATAAGTATCTATTGTATAAGATCAATTAACTACAACAATTAATATTATGCTTAGATATGAGTTAAAAGTATTAAAACCTCAACTGTTATTCAGATGTTATTATAAATACAAATATATCTGTATTACCACTAGCTTATATAATTCTTCTCATCCCAGTATCACATGGGAGAAGATCAGAGCCCCCTTATTGGGAGCATAGCATAATTTCACTATCAACTTGGAAATAAAAAGTTTTCAATCAAATTAATAAGATATTGAACATAATGAGATTCCTAGGATTGACCCAGTAGGAGTTACAAAAACAATTATTAAGACATTGAAAAAATCTCTATGCATCTACTTCCCATATTGATCATTATAATGCTCTGTTGTATATTTGGACCTTGCATTACATGAATTATAACACAAAATATTAAAACTTTAGCCACTGAATTACATGCCTTTAATCTCCTTAAAAATAGGGAAATGTGGGGAGCCAAAGAGTCCTGAGGCAGGACTTCTGATAATTAACTTGATATCAGTGGACCAGAATATCACATACCTCTTTGAGATGCGAATTTTCACTAAGTTAGCTCCTGAGTTCTTTTGATATGGGTCACACTTATAAGGATGTTGTTTGAGTTCTGAGACCAACAGGCTCTGCCCCAAGATTTTAGTTATTAAGAGCTAAAATATTTGATTCAGTATTCAGGGATCTTTGGGTGGTCAGCTCTAAACTTAATGACTTTTGAGGATTGCAGCTTTGTCTTTGAAGTTTGCTCTCAATAGTATCCGTTTATGGCTGCAGCTGCTTTCGCAGGTACCTGAGACTCAGGTCAAAGGTCTTACCCTAAGACTTTAGTCTCCAAGATAACAAATCCACATTAAATTATCCAATCTTTGTTACCTCCAGGATACCACAGGATACCACCCCCCCCCATTAGAAAACTTGAGTCCCCTTCCTTTGTCTCTTTTGCTCTATTAAAACCTGGTCCTGAGAATCAATAAATCAAGTTCATCGATCTTCATTGAACTACCTTAATGGCATGGTCATTTTTTTATTCACATCTCCAGATCATACTAAATGCTGGACACTGAGCAACCGACATCCTTTGTAATCACAGAAACACTGTCCATTCCTTCTGGGCCCCAAGTCCATTTCCTAGGTTGGCCCACAAAACTGCTATATCAACAGGCACATGGACCATCACTAGCACTTGTCCTCTACTCTATCCAAATGGCAGAACTCTTCCTCCACTGCTCAGCCTCCTTTCTGCCATACAACGGACAAGAAAAAATCCAAGACAAATGTCTTCATGGTTTTCTTTCACCAGGAGAAGACATTGGCGATCCAGGAAGACAGTCTTCCACTCACAGGACTGCTGTGTGCAAGCCAGGAATTTGGTTGCTTCTCCTTCCCTGCAGAGGCCAGAATTCAGAGCAAGGGGAAGAAGATGTTGACGCCAGGTGTGGTTCGGCTTGAGGGAAGGAAAAGCGACCTCACATGAGCTGTCCTGAAAATGATGAAATGTTGCGAGGTGCACATGGAGAAAGAACAAGAGACAAGAGGTGATTCGGAAATAAAGAATACGTTGGAAAAATCTTAAGTGCAGAAGTAATTCCTTTCTTTTGTCCAACTTCAAGCATTGCCCCTACAAAATGCCACTAATTGGCTTATCACTTTGTTATCAGGAAAAACAATCAGGAAATAAGCAGGACTTGGCAAGGGCAACCACTTCGCAGTGGGGTATAAAAGTGGTCTCGCCGGCTAGGAGACATCCACACTCACCAAACTCACTCACTTGGAAACCAATCCAGAAACCCAATCTACCAACACCATGGCCGGTTCCTGTTGTGGCTCCACCTTCGGTGGCTGTGGCTCTGGCAGTGGCTCTGGCTGCTGCTGCTGCCCCTGCTGCTGCCAGCCCTGCTGCTGCTGCCGCTCCTGCTGCTGCCAGCCTTGTTGCGGTCTCTGCTGCTGCTGCCGGACCATTTGCTGCAGAACCACCTGCTGCTGACCAGCCTGCTCTGGCTCATCCTGCTGCTGAGCTCTCCCACCTGTCTGCAACTGCCCACAATCCCCACCCTGGCTCAAACACGTACCACTTCTTTTTTTCCTCTCCTTCAGGACTAAAAAAGGATGTTCACACCAAACAATAACACACTGATCCACGTCAGCCCTGTTTGCAAGTGACAACCAGAAAAGCGACATCCATCTAGCACCTTGACATTGACTTTCTCCTCTTCCGTGGACACCAGACTTGGTTTTCATTTCAACCCATCCACAAAAACTGTTACCCTCTCTCACAAACCCCCAGTATGTTCCTGCCTGACCTTCAGGCATATCCTTCTGCTCTTGGAGAAGAACATCATGGGCATGTTTGCACCTCACACCCAGACTTGAATTTCCATATTCCAAACATTGTTCCTTCTCACATTCCCTTTCACAGTGATTTGTCATTGTCTTAGTGTTTGTCAAATTCCAAATAAAATTTTCTGGCAGTGAAAAAAATCCAGTGACTTGCTTGATTCTTTCTCCTTTAAGTGTTCTTTCTCAATGCCTCAGCACCTGTAGAAAACACAGAATGGCACCTTCACCAACCATTTAGGTTCACCCATGCCCCAAAGAAGTCCTTTTTGTCCTGTCCTCTGCCAGTCCTCATGCAGCTTCTGCACATTATAAGGTATTTTCTACAAAATCCGTCAACTCCTTCATTGTTTGTTTTTTACCCCACCCCAGTCACTAGCACTTAAATGCCCTCCTCATCTTCCTTCTTCTCCAGAAAGTTAGCCATGTGATGGCGTGGCTTGCAGTCTTCCACGAATCCCTTTCTCCAATCTTTGGGTCACCTCTGGAACACACAAGATGAATGGTCACTATTGGGGTGCGGGAAGATCCTTCCCCTAAAGAGGGGAAAAGATCACTTCAGAGACACTGAATTCTGATGTGGGAAGAAGATGAAAAGATATGCTATCGTGCATCCCTTATGAATCATGGCCAAGAGTCTAGCTCCACATGTGGTCAACATACTCTGGAGGATCAGGAAAGGAAAATCGTCAGGACATTCCAAGTGGGAAATGTTTCTCATATCCTCCAACTCTCGCCTTGAAAATGCTGCCATGGGAGAGCTATTTCTTCAGGGTACACCTTAGAAGTGGGTTACACAAGACAAAGGATCTCCTACCACATTTATGTAGGGAGTGAGAATTCGGGATCATTTCTGTTCCTTGTCTGAAATGTGCAAAATTTTTATACTAAAAAGGTTTACTTTCCATGCCGTGTAGAAACCACAAAGAGGAGGAAACATGAATCACTATACTTCTTTCTACTGGGAAAAGATGAATAACATTATTGGACAGAAATTCTTCAGAAATCAAGAGGGTCAGACTCTCAATAAAAACAATCATATTCATAAGAGTATAACTCACTTTCTACTGAAAAAGGAAGAAAACGTGAAAATAAAGTCAGAAAAGCATTCTGGCACTCTTTTTTTCTTTTTCAGAACTGAATCAAGGTAGGAGCTCATGAGGTACTAAGCTTCTCCCTACTGAGGCAGAAGGACATTGAAGATGGAAATAGTAAATAATCAAAAACTAAATAATCAAAAATCAAAAAACTATACATGAGAAATATTCATATTTCAACAAGCAGTAAGTCTCATGCCCTTCCTAAAGTCTAACATGATTCTTTGCCATTCAAGAACCATCCCCTCAAACTACACGACTGTCAAAAAAATTATAAGAATACCCATCCCAAATCCTCGGTGGCTATGAGTTGCCCCAAAGAAATCATTGAGGTACAGTGGGAAGAGAAGTAACTCTAGAGATAAAGGAACTAAGATCTATTTGCACATCTCAAAGGATATGTGTCAATTTGTGTGAGTCACTGAATGTTGCTGGCCCTCACATGTCACATCTGTAAAATGAGTGGATGAGGTTGGAGGAACTCTGTGATTGCCTCTGGCTAGAAATCCATGATCTAGGGGGCATAATAAGGATCTGCGGTTTTGTTGTGGTTTGGTTTCAGCTCACTGCTGCAGATGGCATCTTCAACAAAGCAGTCGGTGATCTTTGTCATAAGAAGAAAACAAAAGGATTTAAATATCTTGCTCTCTGATTTCTCCTTCCCTGATACCCCACAACGTGTCAATAGCTCACTGGCCATTAAAATCCCTCATTTGATTCGTTCATCTTCACTAGCTGCATCCTCTTCTGCCGCTGCCCCTGCTGGCAAAAGCCTTTGAATAAGCCTTCTACAAATAATCTTTCCCCCCCTCCTTGCTTCCTATTATCTTTCTGATTCTCTGCATTCCAGTTTCTGACCTCATCCTTCAGTCAATATGGTTCTCCCCAAAGTTATCTGTGATCTTTACAGGCACACTTCTCCTAGCCTTGTATCCATTCTCATCCTTTGTGATTGCTCTGTAACCTTTCACAGCCTCAGCCACTCTCTCCTCATTGATGCTCTCTTCTCTTTGGGTCTAGATAAGACTATTCTCCCCTGGTTATTCCCCTGGCTGTCTGACCACTCCTTCTTAGTGTCCATTGCTGGATTTTCTTCTAGGCAAACCTAGTACCAGTGGGCGTCCCCAAAACTCTATCCTGGACTCTCTTCTCCTAGCCCTCCATCATTTTGCCAAGGTGATCTCATGGTCTCCCAGGAAGCAAAGTACCCACTTCAGCAACCTAATGATTCTCAGATCTCCTTTTCCCGCACCAATATGACCTACAGACACCCAGCTTGAACTTGCTAATGGTCATCTTCAACAACACTTTTGTAGGGAGTGAAAATATCAGAACATTTTTATTCATTTTTATTATTGCATAAAATCTTCAAACTAGAAAGTTCACCTTCTATTCCGTCTCAACATTTTGAGGGGAACAATTCAAATTTCCCATGGTACCATTGAGGCTAAGGCCTTAAATGGATGACAACCCTTTTCCAGGTACTGAGAACTGAAGAAATAGATGGTTTATCCAAAATAATGCATCTATTGAATCATGAACAAAAACCAAAGTGGTACCAGCTTTTCTGTGCTTCATGGTTTCTTGTAATCTGAGTCATAACTAGGAAGGGGCTCTAATATTTCAATACCATTGGCAGCACTAGAAATTATTTCACTTGCCAAGAATGATTCATTACAGGTTACCATGACTGCATCTCCAAATTCAATCTGGTCTGAAGAGACCTTGCAAGTCCTGAGTAGCTGCATCTCAGACGTATTCCTTCTACACCTAACTCTACCTGGCCCTTATTCTCTCCACCACCGAATTTTAATCTCCATAGAAATAGTCTGGAGAAATCTTGGCATCTCCATCCACATGGGACATGTTTCTAAAAATACTTTTTACGTTCCTCCAACAGTCTCCACATGGTTCTGTCCCAAGGTCTTGATGGTACTCTGTGTTGCTTGCCCTAGGTGGAAAAAAAGCATGTTGTCTCTCTCTGTTTGCATTGTATTTTGGCACTATCTAAGTGATGGAGGAGGAAAGGTACAGAAACAACATTTAGCCTAGTATCACACAGTACTTTGTAAATGGGTAAATAGGGTACATTGACTTCTTTAAAGAAACACATTTTCATATTTTTCTACTGTACAAGTATTATGTCTTCACAGATCAAATTAATTCAACAAAAAGACATTAAACAACTCCTGTATACCTGTCCTTAAATGCCTGTGTATTAAATACCACAATTCCAGTGACCCTGGCAATTCAAAGCTGAAAAAAAAAAAGACTGCCCTTTCATTTTTTACATTCTGATCAAGATGGATATCAGATAATCTGAAAGATAAGCATCATTTTAAATATTCTTTCAACCATTGATAACACCACTGATTATTCAGCACCATTGATGAAACAAAAAATAGGAGTAGTAATCAATCAGCATATTTCTTTCCTCTCTTAAAAGATGAGGAACATTACTGTCCAAAAATTCTTCAGGAGTAAAGAAGGCAAGTCACTCATTTAGAAATAATCATATTCACAAGAATATAACTCACTTTCTATTATAAAAAGAAGAAAAATGAAAACATAAAAATATGAAAACAACAATTGCTTCCAAATAACCTTCCAGTGATGGATTTGGACAAAAAAGAAGTTAGAAGCTGTCCAATTAAAGAGGTTCAGGATTCGCATATACGGAATGCTCAGCACTCCAAGAAAGACCCAATGTAATTTCTTTAGAATATTTATTCAGAATATATGTATATATAGGCAAGTGAGAAAGAAACCGGAATAAGAGGCTTAAAGAGAGCACAATAAAAGCAACTATGATTAATAGTGGAAATATATATATATATATATATATATATATATATATATATATATTTACATATTTACCACCATCACCATTGCAGGGAAGAAACAACACCTGACCACACAAGCTGGGAAATCCCTGTACAACCATCAGGGTACCACATGGGAGGGTCCCAGGCAGAGCATCCTCTCCATGGCTGAGATTCCAATTTGGAGTCCGAATATTACAGTTAAAGTAGTGCTGAGAAAAAAGAAGGCATACTGCCAGGTGTTTCTAGCAATCATTATATCTTGTGTGAGGCCAGGGATGGAAGCCAATCCCACCAAGCACCCCCCCCCACCACCACCAAGAACAATATTTCCTTAGAGTGGCTAGTTACAGGAGTTGGACAGTTATCATATCTCTTCTCAAGGACCTGGCCAAGGTCCCAGGAGAGGAGCAGCCCTCAAGTTCTCAGGATCCCTGTTCCCAAACAACTCAGGGTAATAGAAAGGTCATATTGAGTTGGGGCCTTGGTTTATATAATCTTATTCCTCAAAGAGAGGCTTACCTTGCCCCTACAGAAGCTAATGAGGTTCTAAGCTTGTCCCAATAATGCCAGAAATGTTTGAAGATGGGGAAAGTGAAACAAATAAAAATTAAGTTCATTTGAAATACCTATATTCCAACAGCCAATAAGGCTCATGTTCTTCCTAACCTGTAAAATATATCTTTGTCATTCAAGTACCATCCCTTCAATCCACACTCTTTTAAAAAAAATAATTTCTTTTCCCAGTCCCTAGGTGCTTAAAAGTGGCTCAGAAGAAATCATTGTGGTCCAATGGGAAGAGAAGTGACTCTAGAGACAAAGGACCTAAGGTCAATTCCACATCTGAAATGACATGTGTGAATTTACATGAGTCATTTGATGTTCCTGAGGTTCAGGTATCTCAACTGAAACATAGGATATGAGGCTCAAGGACCTCTGTGATTCCCTCTGGTTATAAATCCAAGATCTCATGTGCATAGTAAGGATCTCTGGCTTTGTTTTGGTGGGGTTTCTCTTTATTGATGCAGATAGTATCTTCTACAAAGTATTTGATGATCTTTGTCGTAGGGGGAAAAAAGACTGGAAGCAAAGTGGGTGCTCTGCAAAGTGATAACAGATGACTAAATTGCATTTTTAATGCAATGGGGTATTACTGTGTCATAAGATACGAAGATGAAGAATTCAGAGAAATTTGGGGAGCGTGAATATAGATGCACCAGTTGAGTAAGTTGAGGCATAACATCAGCACACACAATGATCACAGTAATGCAAAGAAAAACAAGGCTACCAGATATCAGAATTCACAACAGTTCAATGACCCATCTTGATTTCAAAGGACCCATGATGAACTATACCTCTGTGCACAGGAGAAATACTATAGAAGACAGCCTCAGATTGAAATCCCTGAGGTCAGATGTGGTCTATGGATAAGTTTGTTTTGCTTAATTATACTTCTTCTTAATTATACTTCTGGATTGTCCTTTGAGAAATTTAAAAGCTCATTTAATGACTCCCAAGTTTGCTCTTCCACTCTTTAATTCCTACTCTGGCAAACCAAATCCCATCTTTACAATAAGACATTGTAACAAGGGGGGACGGAGCCAAGATGGCAGAGTAGAAACAGCATTTCCAATGTGCTCTGGCCCACACAAATTTCAAACAATGTGAAAGGGAGCTCCGAACAACTTCTGGAGCCACAGCACCCACAGAACGGTACAGAGAAGCTAACCTCCTGCTGAGGACATCCCAGCAGCCCTGCAGGGAGCGGCCAGCACAGCGCTCTGAGAGCAGGCAGCACAGCGAGCTTGGAACCGACAGCGCAGCCCGCAGAGCCGAGCTCAGGTCCTCGGTTTTAGCCCCAGGGCGGCTGGGCCTTCAGCCGGCTGGTGGAACCCCAGAACACCAGCAATTGTGGCAATTCCAGAATTATCAGCACAGATATGCCTAGGACAAAGTGAGAGGTTAGTGCCCTATGGACTTTGGGACCAGTATTTGGGGAACACATGGCTTCCTCCCCTGGGGGCGAAAAGCCGATGAAGAAATGCAGCACAGAAGCCATTTTGCAGCTTCAGTAGTGGCTCTAGCTCCTGGTCTGCGAATTGTAGGAAGATCCAGCAATCAGTCTGGGGGTTAATCGCTTTTGCTTTAAACTGCCTGGATCTGGATTGTGGTCTGGGGGGGAAGTTTGGGGTGGGTATCCAACTTGCCAGAGTGGGTGGAGGCCACACAACTGTCGGAAGTTGTGAAGACCCCACGTTTGGGCAGAAGCTCCCCTGTCTGGTGGCAGAGTCCTACTGTGGCAACAAGCCCAAAAATCAAGTAATTAAGTGGCAATATGCCTAGGCAAACGAAACAAAATAAACAGAAAAGTTCAACATTGGACTGCTATTTTAGGGGCAAAGAGGCTCAAAGCATGGAGGAGGACTGTGAGATCAGAACTCCTGCACCAAAAGCCCCAAATGAAAATACAAGCTGGCTACAGGCCATAGAGGACCTTAAGAAGCAGATAAGAGAAGTGGGGGAAATTTTGGGAAGAGAAATGAAAAAGATGCAAGAAAAGTATGAAATGACAGTCAACAGCCTGACTGAGGAAATTAACACCTTAAAAATGACTAACAGGGGCTGGTGGTATAGTGAATGGCCTTTGGCCCTGGAATCAGAAGGACCTGAGTTGAGACGGCCTCAGACACTTAATCCACAAGCTTAAAAGCCTAGCCGTGTAACCTTGGGCAAGTTACTTAACCCCAATTGCCCTAAAGGGGCGGCTAGGTGGCGCAGTGAGTAAGAGCGCCGGCCTCGGAGTTTGGATGACCCGAGATCAGATCCGGCCTCAGAAAATGAGCACCCACGCATAAATCAAATGACTAGCCGTGTAACCTTGAGCAAGTTACTTAACCCCAATTGCTAAAAAAAAAAAAAAAAAAAAAAAAAAATAGACTAACTCAAATGGCAAAAGAGGCTCAAAAAGCCAATGAGGAGAAGAATGCCTTAAAAAGTCGAATTTGCCAGATGGAAAAAGAATCTCAAAAGTTCTCTGAGGAGATTCATTCCTTCAGAGTTAGACTGGAGCAAATGGAAGCTAATGACTTTATGAGAAATCAAGATGCTGTTAAGCAGATCCAAACAAATGAAAGACTAGAAGGCAATGTGAAATATCTCATGGGAGCTCACTGATGGAAAATAGATCCAGGAGAGATAATTTAAAAATTATTGGACTACCTGAAAGCCATGATCAAAGAAAGAACCTAGAAATCATCCTTAAAAATTCAGTAATTGCCCTGATGTGTTTTTAGACCCAGAGGGCAAAATAGAGGTTGAAAGAATCCACAGATCACCTCCTGAAAAAGATCCCAAAAAGAAAACTCCCAGGAACATTATAGCCAGGTTCCAGAATCCCCAGATCAAGCAGAAAATACTACAAGCAGCCAGGAAGAAACAATTTCAATATTGTGGAAACACAATCAGAATAGCCCAGGACCTGGCAGCTTCTACACTGAGGGATCGAAGAGCATGGAATATGATATTCCAGAGGGCAAAAGAGCTGGGACTGAAGCCAAGGGTCACCTACCCAGCAAAACTGAGTATCTTGCTTCAGGGGAAAATATGGTCATTCAGTGGAATAGAGGACTTTCAAGCATTCTTGATGAAAAAACCAGAGTTGAATAGAAAATTTGACATTCAGACACAAGAAGCAAGAGATGCTTGAGAAGGTAATCAAGGAAAAGAAATCAAAACATGGGAGAGAGCAGATTGGATGAGGGGATATCTAGTGGGACTGCTATTCTGGGGTGGTGGGTAGGGAAAAATGGGGGGGAAATGTAACTCATAATCTGGTGGAAATGAATGATGTAAACCAGAAGTTAATAAAGCATTTGTTTAATTAAAAAAAAGACATTGTAACAGACAGAGTATCTGGCTGGGGACAAAAGAGAAAAGGGCTTGCTTGTGAAAAGTGACTTTCTAGAATGGTAGAATGTAGATTTATTTAAATCCAAATTCTTGGAGACATCTGAATTACTTCCATGTCCCCAAAAGGAGAATATCCAATAACAAAAATGGTGAATTACCATAACTAATTATCTTCTGCAGTACCAATGAGATGTGTAGCCTGATGTTGTTTTTTTCTTGAGATTAGAGGTTTCTTTGATTTCTCCATGTTTTCTAGTACTTGAAATATTTTATGAACATTGTAGATGTCTTATTTTTTTATTCTTTCTATACTATAAAGTCATTTTTCTTTCTTAGTTTCTTTTCCATCATTTCCTTTGGTTCATTCATTCATTCAATAAAGAGAACTTAAGCATTCCTACTGGGGTAGGAATACTGGATTCATAAAGAAAAATACTTTAACAGGACCTGTCTTCAAGAACCTTGCATTCTATTGGAGAAAACAGTATATAACTTGGGCTTATGAAAAGAACAAAGAATATACCACCTTGCCTTAAGTTCTTAAGACAAATTTTTCTGCTTATTCAACTTTTGGTCAATCATGTGACATCCCCTATTCAGTGTTCAAGTACTTATAAATCTGTTTCCTGTGTAATATTCTGTGATTCATGGTGGGTGGGCAGGGGGAAGGGTTAGAGCAGAAATGGGAAACTCTAGTCTGAGGCCTACATTGTGCCCATAGATTAATTAAATGGAGTCTATGATGTTATCCCAAATCTAGATTAAAGAAAACTTGTTGTGTTCTATGAATGATGACAAAGTCTAGTTTCTTCCAGAGCAGTTAGTTAGGATTGGACAAAATGCCTACTGTGACCTGTCATTCCTGGTAGTCATTATCCACTTCAGGTGACTCACAGAGAAAAAATGATAAAACCAAAGGAAACATAGTAAGTGTTTCCAGGGATTCCAGAATCCCGATCAAGAACTATGTGGGTTAAGATGCGATTTTTATGATGATTGACAGAAAAGACTATATCTATAGATAACAAGTTTATGTTTATCTCCAGAAATACATTTACATGAATTATCTCTTGATCAACCTATCTATCTATCTTGAAAACTCTTTTTTTTCATGAATAAATGAAGGGAAAAACTCATCTGCAATATCTTTTATCTCATGTACTATACAGCGAAAATTTCTCACAAAATTTCACCACCATATTTTATAGCAGACAAAATCTCTTCTGGATAGATTATTGGGCTGATCTGGTTTTCTTTTCCCATACCAAAGAGATTAGAGAATAACTCTTGAATGGGTATAGGAAGGACTTCAGATACTATTTCATGGAAGCTGAAAAAGACATTTAGAACCCAATACAGTTCAACTGTCAAAAGGCAGTGTTTCTTTTAGCAATCACACAAGCAGCAGTAAATGTAGAAAGAATATTTTCTACTTCATTGACTTTCTTGTTTTGGTGTCTGACTTATGAAGTGCTAGGAAGAAATATTCTGATTCTGATCTTTCTCCAACAGTACTTTGCTATTGCTTTGGAATGCCAGCGAGAGGTGCCAGAGTTGGTGGAATCTGTTCCTCTTTGAATCACCACATTCAGGATTGATAGATGCCCCACATTGGGGAGGGAAGGGAAAGAAAAGTTAACACAAGGAGATGGGAAATATGCATGCACTGGAATAGACTTTTCATCCTTGTCTCATAGAATATTGGTGTCAAATGTTCTCCTTCTGCAGATGATGTCATAGATAAAGAGAAAGGGGGTGTTTCTTAGAAAGGGCATGACGGTATGCAAAACAGGTGATGATCTGGTTGCTCAGCAGCAAGAAGAGTCACAACAGCTGGGACAGAACCAAGTTGTGCGGCAACAAGTTGTTTGACAGCAGCAAGGCTGACAGCAACTAGACTGGCAGTAGTAAGGGAAGCAGCAGGTGGACTGGCAACAAATGAACTGAAAGTATCTTTGTCTGCAGCAGCTGGACACACAAAAGCTGGGACAGCAGCATGTGGTTCTGCAGCAAGTGGTGTCGCAGCAGCCTAGACCTATGTGTAGATCTTAGATTTTTCCCCTTTTTCTAGTTCATTCATTCATTCATTCTATAAACAAAAATTGAATACAACTTATAGTGTACGATCAGACACTTGACTATGTGCTAGAAAATCATAAATAGAAAATATAATTTATACCTCTCTTCAAGGATCTGGCAGTCTATTTGAGAAAAATAATATGTACCTAGGGAATAGAGAAGACATAGGGACTCTACTGCCTTGCCTCTCAATCTATCATCTTTTTCATTCTTCTATTCAATTTCAAATCTCATCTCTAGAAATTATTGTTATCATTCTTTCCCCTATCTTTCCTCAAGTTCTATTCTTTCAGGGTGAGAGTGGAAAGCAACATTACACAAATTATTCTATTTCATCTCATCTTCTTCTGCACATTGACCTCTCTAACGTTTTCAATGTCATCCTTATCTTCCACAACTTGCTCTCTAATGTTTACTTTTCTGCTGCCTACAAACATGTCCATATCTCACTATCCTTAAAAATCCCTCACTTAATTTGTCCAATGCCATCAGCTATCATCCTGTTTTCCTCCTCCCTTTTGTGGATAAACTCCTCAAGAAAAGTTTCTATAATCAATTCTTCCAGTACCTTCCTTCTCATTCCCTTTTAAATTATCTGTACTCAAGTTTCTTACCTTATCACTCAATCAAAACCATCCTCCCCAAAGTTACCAAGGCTGTTTAAATTGACAAATCTAATGACCTTTTATCAGTCCTCATCCACAGTGATTTCTCTGTAACTTTTGAAACTGTCTATTGCCTCTTCTCATTGTTACTCTCTTCTCTCTATTTTCTTTCTCCATTTCCTTTGTTAAGTTTATTGATTGCTATTTAAAATGTTAAATATAAACACTAAAGGTTGTGGAGTTTGAAGTATTAATTTTTCTTTACTTTTTTGTTTACTTTTGGATGATAAACTCGGGGTTTTTTGGTGTTTTAAGTATTTTAATTCAGAATTTATGTACAATTTTGTTATGTTTCTTTTTCAGCTTTATTCTTTTCAGTTTTGAGGGTTTATTATTTTCCTGGTAAACATATGGTATTTGAGTGACCTCTATACATCCTGTCTTCAAGATCAGTCATTTTGGCTCATAGATAATTCATGTTTTCCTTTAAAAGTTTTGCCTATTGTATCTCTTCTGATACCTTTTTCTCAATTTTAGTGTTTTTTTTATTTATTTCTTTGTTTTTTCATTCAAATCTGCTATCTCTCCTTTACTTCTTTTGGGACATGCTGAATCATGAATTCAATTTCTCCTAGTCTGCTACTCATGCTTTATGATTCTTCATTGAGGGCTGTTTTCTGCATTGAAAACTTTAATTTCAGGTTTAAACGAATTTCTCATTTCTTCTTTTATGAATACCATTGCTCCTTGAGTCATTTTGAGAGTAGGATCAGGTCCAACTCAGTTTCCACTTTTCCCTCAGGCCTAAGGCAGCCAGGTCTTCAGGCTTGTTTTTTAAGCCACCTTCATTTCCCTTCCACCCTAATCCTCTCCATTCTATGCCTAGTCAGAGCCTAGTGTTTGCTGTTTCTTGCAAGGAGGGAGTTGGCCAGTAGAAATGCTGGACAGGGTCAATAGAGACAAGCAGTTCCCTATCTTAAATCTTGACCCCATCACAAGGCAATATATTTTTATCTTACCCAACTCCTTTCTCTGCAGCTTTCCTCTGTTTCTTCATGTCAGCAAACAGATGCTACGTCTGCTGCATCTTGGGGTGCTGAAACAGAGCCAACAAAATCCCAGATATACTTGTCCTGAGAAATTTAATGTTCTATTATTCCTAGATGTGATTTCAGTCATTTCTCCCTCAGTGCACTGATGGGATGCTTGGGTGCCTGTGCTTGAATCACAGTTTGTAAAATCACATCCAGTTCCAAAATCACATTTCTCCTTAAACTCAAAACACTGTCTCAGGCAGTTTGTCTCTACCTCAAGGGAAGCATGCTCTAGCAAAATATTTATCTCTCTCTGTTACAGAGACCAGCTTACCTATAGAATTTAGTACTTTGACCCAACTGTGTACTGACTAAAACAGTTGTGTACTGGGTAATACCTATCATAGGTATCTGAGATTCAGTCTATGCAGACTTTTGTTTGCATTGTGAAATACTTTTTTTTCTTTAGATGTATATTGTTAGCTCTTAAAAACATTCCTGATGAAAATAGGATTCTAGAACTATCAGCCCTCTTCTCCAATCGAATTCTTCTGTTAGTTCTTACTTTCACAACTCATTTGTGTAAGATAATTACTGTTTCTACCTTTCCCTAAAGAGTTTTATGTTTTAGAATTCTATCATACTGAAGACTACCCCGATCTTTCTTTGGAACTACCCAATTACTACTAACAATCTAAGAAATATGTTTTATATTTCCTCATCTGAAGAGTAAATGGTCTGTCCTTATTGAGGCCCTTGTAATTAACCTTTGATATATACTTTAAAATTTGCTTGGATCTTATATGTTAATTCTTCTGATAAATTCAGGATTTATGTTAAACAAAGGGCAGTTCATTAAATTTCAATTTCTTTTCATACAGGATTATGCTTGACTTAGCTGAGCATGCTATTTTCAGCAACTACTTATATTCTTTTGCTCTTTGATATATACTGTTCCAAGACCTTCAGTATTTTAGAATCACTTCTGCTGGTGTTGGGTAATTCTAAATGTAGGACAGCTATACTTAATTTTTTTCTTGTTCTTCATATTTTCCTCTTCAACTGGGGGTTTCAAAGTTAGACTATGATATTCCTATAGGATTTTATTGTAAAATATCTTTCAGGTAGAAATTGGTGGATTTTTTTTCTGTTTCTATTTTCCCGTCTTGTTCTAATACTTCAGGATAATTTTCTTTCATCATTTCTTATATTATTGAATCAAGATTCTTTTTTTAATGTTAGCTTTCAGGCAGTTCAATATTCCTAAGTTGTCTCTTCTTGAATGCTTTTCCAGATCAGAATTTTTTTTTACAAGATGTTTAATATTCACTTCTGCATTTTCATTCTTCATATCTTGTTTTATTATTTCTTGGTCCATTATGTCTTTGATGGCTTCTCCTTATCAATTCTTTTTGGTCCAGTGACAATTTGGCATCACTTTTTGAAGTAGGAGATACTTTTTTTTTTTGCTTCAGTATCCTCTTCTATTCCAATAGCAACTTTCTATTGTTGGGTTCTTTCTACTTTGTCTGCTCATCTTAAAAAAATTCACAGCAGTTTGGTATTGTAATCACCTATAGTCCTGGGGTATGTGGGATGGTGTCTTTGGCTTCAGATCTTCTTTCCATTCCCCCTTCTGTCCTGGAATTGAAAACAAGAGCCCAGCTTTCTTGTAAGGGCCCACAGCCAGTGGTGTCTCTGCCCCACTGCTTCTGCACTTATGAAGTGTGTGCTGGTTCCTTATTACTCAGGGCTGCATTTAGGCAGCACAGATGGGGCAGGCAACAGAGGTTCCCTCAATCTTCCCCTACTCAGAAAAAGGACTCTCAGCCCAGGCTGGGAGGTGAAAATTTCTGTGACTAGGGCTGAAGGTACCTCCCAACCCAGTTAACCCCAGGCTTCTCCATTCCCTATTTCAGAGGAACTAATATGGTGGTGTTTACACTTCACTGGGACAAAACCTTGGTCCCGGGATTTCTCCTCTGGTTGTCCCAGGAGGACCATTTTTCTGCCCCAACAATTGTTTGTTTCTTTGGGTTTTTGTTTTTTGTTTTTTGTTTTTGTTTTTGTTTTTTTAACAAATGCTTTATTAACTTCTGGTTTACATCATTCATTTCCACCAGATTTTGAGTTACAATTTTTTCCCCATTTTTCCCCTACCCAGCATCACAGAATAGCAGTCCCACAAGATATTCTCTCATCCAATCCGCTCTCTCCCATATCTTCTCCCATACCCACTTTGACTTTTCCATTAGAGCAAGGTGAATCTCTGTGCCCTAATGCCTGCACATCTTATCTCCCAATTACATGCAAAATAGTATTAATAATAGTATTTATATATATTTGAAACATTTAATTTTAAGACCTCGAATTTCACATCCATTCACTTCCTCCCTTGTCACCCATTCCCTCTGGGAAGATGAGTAATTCAGTATGTGTTGTAAATGTATACCTAGGTAAAACATTACCATAAGAGATATATTGTAAAAGGCTGCTTATAATTCCCTCCCAGGCATCCCACCCCCGAACTGGTCCATTCACTATTTTGATCCTGTCCCTCTTCGATAGTGGGTACCTTCAAACTCCCCTCACCCCAGAGTGCCATCCACTCCATCATCTCTCTTCTCACCCCCTTGCCTCTACTCCTCTGCAGTATGAGATGCCCCAAATCTGGTTTTTGCCTCAAGAATGCTTAAAAGTCCTCTATTCCATTGAATAACCGTATTTTCCTCTGAAACAAAACACACAGTTTTGCTGGGTAGGTGACCCTTGGGTTCATTCCCAGCTCTTTTGCCCTCTGGAATATCATATTCCATGCCCTTCAATCCCTCAGTGTAGATGTTGCCAGGTCCTGTGCTATTCTGATTGTGTTTCCACAATAATGAAATTGTTTCTTCCTGGCTGCTTGTAGTATTTTCTCCTTGATCTGGGGATTCTGGAACCTGGCAGTTTTTTTATGGTCTTTTTCAGGAGATGAAAGGTGGATTCTTTCAACCTCTATTTTGCCCTCTGTGTCTAAAGCATCAAGGCAATTTTCCTTAAGAATTTCTTGAAGGGTGATTTCTAGGTTCTTTCTTTGATCATGGCTTTCTGGGTAGTCCAATAATTTTTAAATTGTCTCTCCTGGATCTATTTTCCAGGTCAGTGGTTTTTCCCATGAGATATTTCACATTGCCTTCTAATCTTTCATTTGTTTGGATCTGCTTAACAGCATATTGATTTCTCATAAAGTCATGAGCTTCCATTTGTTCCAGCCTAACTCTGAAGGAATGAATCTCCTCAGGGAGCTTTTGAGATTCTTTGTCCATCTGGCAAATTCGACTTTTTAAGGCATTCTTTTCCTCATTGCCCTTTTGGGTCTCCTTTGCCATTTGAGTTAGTCTATTGTTTAAGGTGTTGTTTTCCTCAGTCAGGCTGTTGACCCTCATTTCATACTTTTCCTGCATCCTTCTCATTTATCTTCCCAATCTTTCCTCCACTTCTCTTATTTGATTTTTAAAGTCCTTCTTAAGGTCCTCTGTGGCCTGTAACCCGCTGATATTTTCCTTTGGGGCTTTTGGAGGAGGATTTCTGACCTCACAGACATCGTTCTGTACTACGCTTCGATCTTCTTTGCCCCCAAAATAGGAGTCTAAGGTTGCATTTTTCTGTTTATTTTGTTTCCTTTGCCTTGACATGTTGCCTCTTAATTACTTGACTTTTGGGCTTGTTGCCACAGTAGGCCTCTGCCACCAGACAGAGGAGCTTTCGTCCTGAACGTTGGGGTCTTCACAGCTTTCTGGAAAGCTGGATACCCACCCCAGACCTCCACCACCCCCCACCCCCCAGATCACAATCCAGATGCAGGGAGGTTAAAGCAAGAGAGATTACCCCCCCAAGACCGATTGCTGGATCTCCCTACAGTTCGCAGGCCAGGAGCTGGAGCTGCCACTGGAAACTGCAAAATGGCGTGTCTTCTCAGCACCTTCTAGCCCCCAGGGGAGGAAGCCGACACATTCCCCAAATACTGGTCCCAAAGTCCATAGGGCACTAACCTCTCACTTTGTCCTAGGCATGTCTGTGTTGATAATTCTGGAATCCCCACAGCTGCTGGTGTTCTGGGGTCCTTTGGGCCGGCTGCTGGCCTGGCTGCCATGGGGCTAAAACCGAGGCTCATGCGGAACTCGGCTCGGCTCTCTTTGTGCTGGGCTGTTGGCTCCCAGAGCACTGCGCTGACCCTTCCTGCAGGGCTGCTGGGCTGTCCTCAGCAGGAGATTAGCTTCTCTGTGTCGTTCTGTGGGTGCTGGGGCTCCAGAAGTTGTTCAGAGTCCCCTTTTATATGGTTTGGAGGTGATCTGGGGGGAGAGCACCTTGGACATGCTGTTTCTACTCCACCATCTTGGCTCCGCCCCTCCCTCTTGTTTGTTTTAATTGCTCTACTTTCAGCCTGAGGCACTGTTTCATCGTGTTTATGGAGGAAATCTGGAGAGGTTCGAATTTTTTTTTACCTACTCTGTCATCTTCCCAGAATGCTCTCTCCAGACTGTGAGCCCTTTGCTTTGGCTTTGGGTTCCACACGTGTGTTTATTTCTTTTTTTTTTTTAAATTTAATTTGTTTTTAATTTATGGAATAAAACAAGTATTTCCATAGCATAGCATAATAAAAAAAGATGATTGCACATGAAATTGAAAATCTATTGTGCATAAGTTGCTATACCTTTGAAATATACAACAAATAGTCATGTAAATTTCTTTTTTTCTTCTCTTCCCCCCACCCTAGAGATGGTTAACATTACACACACACACACACACACACACACACACACACACACAGAGAGAAAGAGTTATTCTATACATGTTCCTATTTATCAGTTTTTTCAGTGGATGCAAATATAATCTTTCTTTATACGTCCTTCATAGTTAATTTGGATGTTAACATACATGTTTGTTTCTCTTGTAATAAAACTAGTTACAACACAATGTCCCATGGACTTGTGATGTTGTTTTTTATTAACACCATGCAAGTAGAAGCTGGCCCAAGAAGACTTCCAGGTCATTTTGATGTTGCCAATTTTTTTTTCTGATGGACTAGACAGATATTGGAAGCACTAGGACTAAAAGGATCAATTGTGCAGTTGTATGCCAGTGTCAGGCATCACAATTCAACACCCTTTCTTGCTTGTGCATAACAATAAAGCTTAATTGAAACTGATCACAAAGACTATCCCCCCCACAAGAGACACAAGTATGTTTAGATAACAAGAAAGTAGACTTTTATTAAGATAAAATACATGTAAGAGTCAAGGTGAGATGGAGGATATTATAGCCTTGGGAGTGTGCAGCATTGAACCAACAAATCTTCAAAAAGTTTCTGCTGTTGTCTTAGTGGGTCCTGGTCGGAGTTGGTATGTTGGGTTCCTTGCTGATGGATTCCTGCTTTATCCATTCATAGTTGTTATGCCTGGAAGAGGGACGGAATGAAAAAGATGATAGTATAGGTTGAAATCAGTCCAAAGCTGTAACACTGCTGTAGATGGAACATTTTGGTTGGTTCCTGATGCACAGACCATGTTGGGCTATTATGATTTAGTTCAAATAGTAGTAATTAGTATGAAGAACTGACTCCACTGATGGCAAAAGGAATGATTCATGTCTGATGATTCAGTCAGGTCTCAGCAGCAGGAGGAGCCACAGCAGGCTGGGCGGCAGCAGGTGGTCTGGCAGCAGGTAGGGCGGCAGCAGGTCTGGCAGCAGCTGGACCCACAGCAACTGGGGCGGCAGCAGGGCTGGCAGCAGCTGGTCACACAGCAAGTTGGGCGGCAGCAGCTAGAAGTACAACAGTTAGGACGGCAACAAGGCTGGCAGCAGCTGGACCCACAGCAGCTGGGGCGGCAGCAAGTGGTTCTGCAGCAGGTGGTCTGGCAGCAGCTGGGGCGGCAGCAGGGCTGGCAGCTGCTGGATCCACAGCAGCTGGGGCGGCAGCAGGGCTGGCAGCAGCTGGACCCACAGCAGCTGGGGCGGCAGCAAGTGGTTCTGCAGCAGGTGGTCTGGCAGCAGGTGGGGCGGCAGCAGGGCTGGCAGCAGCTGGACCCACAGCAGCTGGGGCGGCAGCAAGTGGTTCTGCAGCAGGTGGTCTGGCAGCAGGTGGGGCGGCAGCAGGGCTGGCAGCATCTGGTTATACAGCAGCTTGGGCGGCAGCAGCCAGAGCCACAGCTCTGACCAGAGCAGGTGGAGCCACAACAGGAGTTGACCATGGTGTTGGTGGGTTGAGCTTCTGAGTTTACCTCAAGGAGAGTGAGTTTCTTGAGTTTGAAAGTCTCATTGCTCTGTGGGCATCTTTTATACCTACCTCTAGAAGTTCTTAATTAGTTGGGGTCTGTTTTTCCTCATTGTTTATATGAATTGATATCCACTGAAGATTATTCAACTTTACTTCCTGTAACTTTTTCAAATGAATCAGTCCCTTTCCTTGATGAATGAGGATGCACACTTATAATCTATTCTTTCCTACTGAATCACCTTTATGTTTCATCTCCTTTGTGGATGTCCTATAGGTCACCCATTAACTAGGAATTTTTTAGACTAGATTGTGCTACCTGGTAGTCTGATAATGACCTTTCTTAAATCATTCTTTGACTGAGAATATACCAAAAGATGTTGGCCTCATTCATTCCTTCCTTTTTTTTACTACTCTGGATTCTGTCATCTTTAGCTTTCTGTGTCAACTTGTGATTTATTTTTTGTGGGTTTGTTTTGATTTGATTTAATTTTTTTAAGTAGATTTCTCCAGCATTCTAGTATCTTGTGTATTGAATGTTCTACCCTGTGGAGAGATAGGTGAGGAATTGTATCTTTTTTATTTGTTTGTTTTATTGTTTGTTTGTTGTTGTTGTTGTTGTTTGCTTTCTGGAGAGGGGAAGGCAGGGCAATTGGGGTTAAGTGACTTGCCCAAGATCACATGGCTAGTAAGTGTTAAGTGTCCAAAGCTGGATTTGAACTCAGGTCCTCCTGACTCCAGGGCCAGTGCTTTATTCATTATACCACCTAGCCACCCCGAATTGTATCTTTTTAGGTGTGAAGAGTTGAGGTAGAGATTCTGTCTGAGAGAATCTGAAGAGGAGAATGAGAATAAAGGGGTGGTAATGGTGTCTCAACGGCTGATATAAGCAGAACTAAATGATCTCTTCAGGTTCCAAGCCTACAATTTTCCCTAGGGACCAATGTCAGTAATTCACTGGCCCAGATACTCCTAGAGTCCTGAGACCCAAGCCTTACCTAGTTCTTTGTGTACTATGAACTGCCCTCCTCTCTATCCCCACACTGGTTCATTGAAGCAAGAAGGGGAAAAAAAACCAGTCTGTTCCTACTACTTTGTGGTATCAAAAGAATTTTAAATTTGAAATCAGAAGAACTGGTTTTGAATCCAACTCTACTTCTTGATATTCTTTGTGATCTTGATAAAGTTATTTAGATTCCTAAGTCATTTTATCTCTCTCCAGTTCTCAGTTTCTTAACCTGTAAAATGAAATGGTTGAATTTTATGATCTTTTAGATACCTCCCAGCTCTAAATCTTTTGATTCTGCCAACCAGAGCTGGAAATTAGACCTGAGTATCATGTTCTCATCTTTTTGCTTCTCCATTTCAAGGAAAATATCTTTGTCCCAATGGACAAAATTAAGAAAAATGCATGGGATTGACATGGGTAGATTTCAGTTCAATCTAAAAAAACAAAACAAAACAACTTCTTAACATTTATATTTGGTTAATAAGGAAATGGTGAGTTCCCCATTGCTGGAGGTCTTTAAAGTGGATGACTATTTGGGAATTTTGTAGAAGAGATTCATGCTTCAGGTTGAAGTTGAAATACATGACCTCTGAAAATAAGAGTATAAAAAAACTAGAATGGTAGGAAGAGATTAGGTAATGAACGGCTTTCTCATTTACTCAAGTCAAAAAGAGGATTTTATATTTGCTCCTGGAGACAATAGAGAGCCATTGGTGAAAGAAGTGGAAGGGGATGGGAATTTCATGTCAACAAACAGAGCAGATGTGCATCCCTGGTTCTGCTTGTTGGTTAAGGCAAGGGTTAGTGGAATCATGAGGTCAGGTTGAGCACAGAGTGGTGAAGAATGTTTGAGGTAACCATGGTTAGATCTCATTGCTTCTATACTAGGACACATTCCAATACTCAATCAGTCGTTGGAGTTGATGGCTAGTGTGGAGCTGGAAAGGTGGCAAAACACATGTCTAGTCCCAGATCTTGCCTGACAGTCAATGATGGCATTAATGGAATTCTAATGTCAAACTCCTTGTATAGGGTGTGTGTGTGTGTGTGTGTGTGTGTGTGTGTGTGTGTGTGTGTCTATGCATGTGGTGCATGTAACCCAGAATTTACTTGAAGACCTACCATGGGAAGGTGAGACCACTATTTGTTTTTTAAGTTTTAAAATTTACTTTAAACTTAAATGCAAAATAATAAGGGGGCATTGCCATGTGCCCAGAAGAACATAAGAGAGGATTCAATATAGAGCAATAAATTTTCCTTCCAATAAAACCTATATAATAATACTACACATTGTTTTCAAAGTTGTCCGGTTTTTCCTTGCTTACTAGTAGGTTTTCTTTTGTTTGCTGCTGTGTACTTTTTAACTTTATATATTCATACTTAATAGTAGCCTTCTTGGAGGGGGGAGGCAGGCATGGGAGAAGGGGAAAAACAAAGTAAAAAGCACACAGAAGAGAGCAAAAGAAAACCTAAAAGAAAGCAAAGAAAAGCTGGAAGGCTTTAAAAACAATGCTTAGTATTTGTTATATAGTTTTTCTTGAAAAGGAAATTTATTGTTTTATATTGAATCCTCTCATGTTTGGCTATGCGCATGTTCATTTTCATCTGTCATTTGTTTTTTGTTTTTTGTTTTCTTCTGAAGGTAGGAAGCATCTTCCTTCATAAGTCCAAGTCTTTCCATGTTTTTTAAAGCAACCAGCCCATCATTTCCTACACCATAGCAATCTTCCAACCCAAAGATTCTATCAGAGAGATGATCTATGAACATTTTCCCCAGTTTTCTGCATTCCTTCTATTTTTGGCTGCATAGGTTTTATTTATACAGGAAAATGTAATTTAAAATAATCTAAATTATCCATTTTATACTTCAGCAACGCTCTCACCTAATAATATGGTTTAAGGTCTGATACTACTGAATCTGATTCCGTTACATCTTCCCCCCCTGAAGTTCTTGACCTTTTGTCCTTCCACATGAACTTTGTTGTTATCTTTTCTAATTCAGTAAGATAATGTTCTTTAGTATTTTAATCGGGATACATTATATAAATAGATGAGTTCGATAAAATTGTCATTGACTTTACCTACCCATGAACATGAATATTACTTCAATTATTTAAATCTAGCTTCATCTGTATAAAATTGTTTTGTGTTCATGTTTGTGTGGTTATTGTGTCTGTTTTTGACATTTATACTTAGTGTTTTAAATAATGTTTAGTTATTTTAAATGGTCTAAAACATTATTGCTGATAGAGAGTGTAGTTCCCCTATTTTTTTAAATTAAATCTATTGTAGCTTTAACTTTGTCTGAGATAATGATTACCATCCCTACTTTTTCACATAATACATTCTACTCCTGACCTTTATTTTATGTTTGCTTATATCTCTCATTTTTATAGCATTTCCTGAAAGATACATATTGTTGAATTCAAATTTTTATCTGTGATTAGTTTCCATTTTATGAGCAAATTCATCCCATTCACATTCTAAGCTATAATTATTTGCATATTTTTCACCTTCCTATTCCCCCCCCCACTATCCTTGTCATCCCATTCTTATCCTTCCTAATTCCTCTGCTTTACTTCTACCTGTTACCTTGCCCTTCTATTCTTAACCTACCCCCTCCAAGAATCCCTCCCTTATCCTCTCCCCATCCTATTCCCTTGCCCTCTTATTTCTTTCTGAATTTAGAAGACTTTTATACCCTTTTAAATATATATATGTTGTTTACTCTTTAATCCATTCGCATTAATTTACACGTCTTTGCCCCTCATTATCTTGCTCCCTCACCCTATTATTTCTGTATAAATTTAGAAGACTTTTATACCCTATGAAATGTATAAATTGTTAACCCAGATATGATGTGAGTAGGGTTCCAGAACTATCAATCCTCCTCCCTCATCTGATTCCTCTGTATCAGTTCTTCCTCTCATGTCTCATTTGCGTGAGATAATTACTCTTCTTATCTTTTCCTAAATCATTCTGATTTTTAGAATCACATCATACTCAGCTGTTCCTCAATCTTTCTTTCCAACATCCCAATTACTAATGACAATCTTAGTTATATGGTTTACATTTCCACGTGTAAAAAGTAAACAATATGTCCTTATTGAGTCCCTTATAATTGGTTTTTGATGTTTACCTCATATTTCTCATGGATCTTTTATGTCAAATTTTCTATTAAGTTCTGGTGTTTTGTGACAAAATACTGAAAGTCTGTCAATTCACTGAACGTGCATTTTTTTTTCTGTTTGGGATTATACTTAACTTCACTGGGAATGATATTTTTGGCCACAACCTCAGTTCATTTGCTTTTCAAAATATAACATTTCAAGACCTGCAGTCTTTTAGTGTACCTACTGCTAGGTCTCCTGTGATTCTAGTTTTGGCTTTGCAGTATTTGAATTGTTTTTTCTTGTTGCTTGTGATATTGTCTCCTTAACCTGGGATTTTGGAATTTAGCTGTTATATTAATGTAGGTTTTCATTCTAGGATCTTTTTCAGGTCGTGATTGGTGGATTTTTTCTATTTCTATTTTTCCCTCTTGTTCTAAAACTTCAGGGCAATTTTCTTTAATTATTTATCATATCATTCTATCAATATTCTTTTCTTTAATTTTCTCTTCTTGGTCTGTTCTCCAGATCATTTTTTCTTATGAGATTTTTTTTTTTATGTTTCGCATCCTTTTCTGATTTTTCATTCTTTTAAGTTTTTAATTATTTCTTGGCCTCTTATAGTGTCATTGGATTTTCTTTGCCCAATTCTAGTTTTCAAAGAGTTGATGTTTGTCCTCAAGATTCTGGGTCTCCTTTTCTAGTCGGTTGACTTTATTTTTAAAATCTTCTTGGTCTTCTTGGGTTGCTCCTTTAAAAAAATTCTTCACCTCTCATTTGATTTTAAGGTCTTTTTTTTTTAGTTTTTCTAAGAATTCATCTTGGGTGGGTGACCATTTGACATTACTCTTTGGGGTAGGAGAGGATTTTTTGCTTCAGTATCCTCCTCAGAATGTGAACCCTAGTCTTGTCAATTCCCATAGCAAATGTCTATGGTTGGGTTCTTTCTCCTTTGCTTGTTAATTTTTGTTTTGTTTTTATTTTTAATAGCTTGCTACTATAATTATCTCTAGTCTTGGGGTGTGGGGGATGGTGCTTTGTCCTCAAGTCTTTTTTACTGTTATTTTTTTTTAGTTTTGTCCTAGGCCCAAGCTCTGCACTCCTTTCCCCATCCAAGCCACATCTAGGACCCCTTTGCACACTATGCTGGAAATGCTCTTGCTCCCTGAGGCTTGATCCTCCAGTGACTGTAAGCTCCAGTTCTCCCCTCTGGCCTGGAACTAAAACTAAGGACTCAGTTTTCCTGTAAGTGCCCACAGCCAGCAGTGTCACTGCTCTACTGCTTCTGCACTAACTGGTTGTGTGCTTGTTCCTTTTTTGCTAGGGACCACTTCTTGGCACCACAGCTGGGCCTGTCCCTGGCGTTCCTCAGCAACAGAGATCCCTTCCATCTTCCCCTGCTCAGATGTCTGACCCTCTCATACTGTCTGTGACTTGAGAATTCCTTTCGTTGAGGCTGAGGCTACTTCCCAATCCAGCTTCCCCCAGGACTTGTTGTTTGTTGTTTCAGTGGAGATAACTTGGAGGTGTTTGCCCTTCTCTCAGGTCTAACCTCTGTCCTGGCTTCTTTCCCCTGGTCTTCTCCAGTTCTCCCAGGAGCACAACTGCTCTGACCCAACTCTTGTTTATTTTCTTCTGCTCTACATTCACCCTGAGGCACTGAGTAAATCTGAAGAGCTTGGAATTTTTAACCTACTCCACTATCCTCCCAGAATCCTTTGGCCCACTATTTTCAGAGGCAGCTCATCCCTTGAATATAGGTCTCATCATTACAAAACTTTTGTTTGCATTGAGCCTGAATTTTTCTGAATTTTCACCTATTCAACATTCCTAGTTTGGTTCTCTGGAGCAAAAAATAAAAGAAATCTAACAAATCTCATCCTACATATAAGTGACAGCTTTAATAGTTTGAGAATGCTATCAGGTTTCCCTTGAGACTTCTCTTCTAATAGAATAAACATTTCAAGTTCCTTTATTCAAACCATGCTTGTATTGTGTGAACTTAGTTTCCTTCACCATTCTGATTGCCTTCCTCAGAATGTTCCCTGGATTATCAACGTCTTTCCCAAAGTATCATTCCCCAAAATGAACAACATAATTGAAATGTGGTCTTCATGGGCCATGTATCAAGGCAGAGGGTAGCAAGACAATTTCTCCTATTCCTTGAAGCTATGCAATATGAGTAAGCAGTGTGATATGGCAGCCAAAAAAACAGTTAATGTAAGTCTTAGGATGTAACCGGTGATGCACAGCTTCTAGATCACTCTTAATACCATGGCCTTCCTCATTGCTCACAAGTGATCATTTTCCTTCTTTTCCCGAAACTGCATTCCATGTTTCTGAAGTAGTCTTTTACTTTCATAGGGCACCAAAAGTGATCTTCCTCCCAGCATGGCCATTTCCCAGGTAAAGTGTCTTTATAAAATCTAAACAGGAGAAGGTGACACGTGGAAAACCTAACGTCTTACTATCATATGATTCATAACAGTTGCCTCCAAAATTGGGGAAGAGGCATAATGGATGAATTTAATGAGCAGACTGATGAAATGCTAATATGTGAAGAAAGGAAATACTTTTGCCATTCTCTTTGGAAAACAAGAAGAAAAATACAATTACTTCATTTAGGCCATTAATTTTACACCTTGCTAAACAATAAGAAGGATGTAAGCTCTTATTGGTGATGACCATCACTCAGGATAGTATATAAGATGCCTCTGGAGGTAGGAGACTTTCAAATTCAAGTATTTCACTCACCTGATAACAAATCCAGAAACTCAACCACCAACACCATGGTTAGCTCCTGTTGTGGCTCCACCTGTGGTGGCCAAAGCTGTGCCTCTGGCTGCTGTGCCCCCTGCTGCTGCCAGCCCTGCTGCCACCCCATCTGCTGTGGGTCCAGCTGCTGCCAGCCCTGCTGCCGCCCCAGCTGTTGTGGGTCCAGCTGCTGCCAGCCTTGCTGCCGCCCTAGCTGCTCCCAGCCCTGCTGCCGCCCCAGCTGCTGCCAGACCACCTGCTGCAGAACCACTTGCTGCCGACCCAGCTGCTGTGTGACCAGTTGTTGCCAGCCCTGCTGCCGCCCCAGCTGTTCTGGGTCCAGCTGCTGCCAGCCCTGCTGCCGCCCCAGCTGCTGTGGGTCCGGCTGCTGCCAGCCTTGCTGCCGCCCTAGCTGCTGCCAGCCCTGCTGCCGCCCCAGCTGCTGCCAGACCACCTGCTGCAGAACCACCTGCTGCCGCCCAGCCTGTTGTGGCTCTTCCTGCTGCTGAGTGTTAAAGTCTGCTCACATCTGCTAACCATCACCAGTCTCTCCAAGAGAAGCATAATTCCTTTCTTGCCTTCATCAAGATGAAATAATTTCAATGATAATCTGAGTCCTTTCACCCCAATTTAGAAACTTCAATCCCAGTTGCTTTTCTAACTCCTTGCTTCTATCGCAGCTATGTCTTCTCTAGGTCTCTTTTTACCTCGCAGGAACCAATACGGAATTTACTCAGAATGCATCCACTTTGAAACTTAGAAAATACACCAAATTTCATGGCTTTGTCCCGGAATTCATCAAATATCTTTACTTTATGGGTGGCTAGGTGCCGCAGTGAGTAAGAGCGCTGGCCCCAGAGTCGGGAGGACCTGGGATCGGTTCCGGCCTCAGAAAATGAGCACCCACACATAAATAATGACTGGCCGTGTAACCTTGAGCAAGTTACTGAACCCCAATTGCTTAAAAATTTCTCTACTTTCTGACTGAAAGAATGTTTCTTGTCATGTTTGTTCAAAAGCAGCTATCTTACCTTAAGGCCTGGGATGTGGGGTTTCAATGATGTCATTCTCTTTCCTGAATTTCCTTATACAATGACTCCCTTGTCTCATTTTCTTTCTCTTTCCTAATAAAAAATTAACATCCTGGAATAAAAAAAAATAGAGTTTCACTTGTCTTTCCTTCTTATATCTTCTCCATTTCCTGGGTAAATATATTTTTCATGAGATGCAAGATAAAGCCTATGGATTGCAATCTAACATTTGTTGAGCAATGAGGAAGGCCATGGTATTAAGAG
>WOXC01007253.1:660000-914881 GCA_011680675.1 Gymnobelideus leadbeateri | reverse complement strand
ATCTGAAAAATATAGGACAGTGAAGTTGATTTCAATTGCTTAGAAAATTTTAGACTATATCATTAAAGAGATGGCTGGCAAACATTTAGTAGGGGAATCATTGACTATTAAGAGCTAGTAGACAAAAGCATACATGGTATGCTGACCAAATTTGCAGAAGAGATAAAGATGGGAAGGAAACCTACCACAGTAGATAACATAATCAGAATCCAAAAGGATCTTGACAAGCTAGAATATTAGCCTAAATCTAACAAGATGAAATTCAATAGTGATAAATAGCTCTTTTTATGCATTACCACCCCCTCATAAGACTCCTCCAGGGAGGCGACTGTCTTTTGCCTTTCTTTGTATCCTCAGCACTTAGTACTGTGCCTGGCACATAGATGCTTAATAAGTATTAATTGACTAAATGTAGTCTTACACTTGATGATTTAAAAAAAATCAACTTCCTAAATATAAAATAGGCGAGGCATAGATAGATATTAATTTCTCTGAAAAAAAATCTCAAAGCTTTAGGGAAATACAAGCTTAAGATGAATTAGCAGTGCAATTTTATAGCTAAAAAAGCCAACAAAAGGCAGTGATCCTTGAACCAGGTGAGTTCTACTCTCAAGGAGCTTACATTAGAAAGCCAATTGTTAAGGGATTTTCTCTTTATTGGTGGAGATGAAGGTCCTGCCTTGTGTGAGGGGTGGGGCAGAGTACTCTCCAAAGCAGTCTTCTTGGAGTATATCATGTCTAGGCAGTTTACAACTTGGATAAAGAGAAGATGGAGAAAGCCAACTCCACTTCAGATCGCTGGAGGTTAAGATTCTGGGAAGATATAAGAGAGGAGCTGGTAGTTTTCATTATGTGTCTATCCCCAGCTTAGTACTTTAGAGACTTTGGGGAGTTTCCCTTTGGGTGAGATGAAGGAGATGCTGTGTCTTGGTTGAATTATCTTGTTCCCAATGGGAAAGTCCCTTCATTCTGTATTGGCTGGAATAGATTTTCCTAGATATGCCTCCTTTAATTTCTGTTTCACTTTGATTTGGATAAATGACTTTTTTGCTATTCAATATGTTCATTGTGGAACTGGTATTAGTTGAGAAAGGAATCAAGCCTTAGATATAGAGCTTGGGGTACACCTTCCCTCCAAAATGACAAAGTGAAATCTAAATGGAACAATCATATTCCCTTTGTTGTCCCTCAGTCATTTTTCAGCTGTGTAAATAGACTAGAGTGGTTTACCATTTCTTTCTCCAGCTTATTTTAAAGATAAGGAACTAAAGTAAATGAGGTTAAGTGATTTGCCCAGGGTCACCCAGCTAATAAGTATCTGAAGTCAAATTTGAACTCAGGAATATGAGTCTTCCTGACTTCAGGCCTGGAACTCTACTGTGCCACCTAGCTGCCCCTCATATCCCCTTAGATGAACAATATTTAAGAGAGCAGATAGATATAATTCTAGTTTGCTACTCTCTTTCCCTTTAAGAACAGAATGTTTCCCTTACTGGCAGGTATGAAAGCCTCCCTTGGATAAGGGTAGAGGGAGAAGAGCCTCAAGATGTCTCTTCTACCTCTCTTCAAGCAACTCACAAGGAGAGTATCCTTTCTGCCAAAAGTAGAGTTTCACCATCCACCATTCCTATCACGACACATAAAGACATATGCAAAATACAGATAAAGAGTTTAAATACAATGTAGGTTGGGGGCAAAGGACCTAGAAGTTGTTGGAACAAGGGAAGGGATAAGCAAAGCTTTTATACAGAAAAAAATGCCCAAGGGGCATTACCAAAGAAGATCCAAATTCTATGAGGTGAGAATTGGTTGTATTAAAGGCATGGCATATGGCTATTTCAAAGGCACAGAAAGGAGGGAGGGATATCCTTTTTTTTTTTTTTTGAGGAATAGAGAGGTCAGTTTGTTTAAATCACAGAACAGAAGTGTGGGGATTGTTATTATCCAGTGATGTGCAATGGGAATGGGAATTTGAAGACTTTCCTTGTTTTGAAAATAAACTCTGCCCCCTAATAGGTTGGATGTAATCACATGGAGCCTGTGGTGAGAGGAGTTTGCTGAAGGGTGGAGCAGAGTCCACAGGAAGCTGGGAGTCAGAGCCAAAGAGATGGTGAGAGAGAGAAGACACTCAGGCAAGGAGATAGACAGACTCATGAGAAAAAGTTGGCTTTTTGCCACCTGCTGGGACAGCTAGGCTTGTGTTGGTTTGTGGGAAGCCTAAAGAATGGCATGACTCTGTTATGTTGTGGTGCATTAACTTCTATGTTGCTATGATGAAATTGGTTTTCTGGTGTCTGGATAAATGTTTTGCTTCTGTCCTCTATATGGAGAGTTTGTTATATTTTGTGATCCAGCACCATGCAGGAATATTTATAGTCATAGTCAGTGTATTTATCGTGATCATGGGCACTGTAAATATTGCATTGGCGCTACATGATGCTGGGAAAATATGTTGGGATCACGTTGTTTAGGGCTCTACTTCTAAATGGAAGAGTTTCTATTTTACTACCGAAAAAGCCATGGGCAGCCACTGGTGTTTATTAAGGAGGAGAATGACATGGTCAGATTTGTAGTTATAGAAAAGTAATTGAGCTGCTCTATGGAGGATGCACTAAAGGGAAAAGGTGTATAAATTTGTGTAGTTATATGTGTATAAGAAATGATATTCATGTATAGACATGCTTTACTTAGTGTTTTTCCACATGCTAATAGAAGTTTTCCTTATTTTTCCTGTAGCCTGAATGGGGAGTGTGGTTTTAACAGTTATGATCAATACTACGCCCAACATTAAAATAAATAAATAAATAAACCTACATAATAAATAAAAAGGCAAAAGGCCGATCAATAACCAACAGAGTGGCTTAACAGCCACTCCAGCAAAAGTGTTTGAAAAGGTGCTTCACATTCCATGGTCTGCTCTAACCACAGCTGTTCATTATTGATCTGTTGCAAGCAAAGAACATCTATTATTACCACACCAGTGTCAGGCTGGCAATTTCTCAAGCAAGTGGCCTGGCCTGAATTGCCAGCCACAAAACTACAAGACAGTAGCTTGCAAGAGTCTAAGGACCTGGATAGCATTGGATTTTTTCATTGTTGTTGTTTTGGGGGTTTTTTCCTAATCAACAAAAACAAGGTAACATAAACTTGATCTGTATTGTGGGTCTAATAAGCCACAAGTCAATCCATATGGTCAAGATGCTTAAAAGGACAGAGATCGCAGGCAAGCCCATAGTAAAGCCTTCAGACTCATGAAACAAACGTTGCCAAAGATAGTTTAAAAGGTGACGGCATTGTTGAGTGCTGCTTAAAGCTGCCACTTTTTGTAAAATGGTGCTGAAAAATAACAAACTCCGAATTGCAGAGCACAGCAGAGGCCCAAGAGCACGGGGAGGAAAATTATTAGCAAAGTGCATGGCACAGAGATACAAACCTTGATTCAGGTTTCCACTTGCCTGATGACATAATGGACTCCCATGATTTTGTCACAAGAGGACAAGGGAGAGAGTTTGTTATTAATAGGTTTAAAATGCAAATGAAATGGAGGGACAAGGTTTTTCAAAGAAGAGATCAGACTTAGGAGAACCCCAAATACAAGATATAATGGAAACTGAGTCATGGGACAACCCTAGGAGATGGATGTGTGCAAATAGATTAATTACCAGTACAAATTCCAACCCCTCTATGACATATTAGGTACATGAGGGTAAATGATTTGACCAGGGTCACACTTAGTAAGTGGCAGAGTTGGGATATGAGAAAAAAGAGAATGGAAATAAAATGTATATCATACCAATCAAGCCCTGTGCTAAACAGTTTTATGAATATCATCTCATTTGAGCCTCATGACAACCCCGAGAGGTAGGTGCTGTTATTATTCCCATTTTACAGTTGTGAAAACTGAGGTTATATGACTTGCCCAGGGTCATATAGGAAGTGTCTGAGGCAGGATTTGAACTCAAATGTTCCTGACACCAGTGCCAGTGCTCTATCTACTGTGCCACCAGCTGCCTCTGCATATGTAGATACTTTGTACTCATCTTTTTACTTAAATGATATTTTTCCATTCAATCTTATTACCAGAATCTTTGAAAGCATAGTGATCACTCACTGAGACTATATGTAAGTAAAATGCTAAACAGGAACTTTGTGTTCCTAGACGTAAGAATTCATAAAGCATTTTCCTTTGTCCTACCTTACCTCAAACACCCAACTAATAATGCATCATTCGTTCTCTATATCCTTCTTTACTTTTTCCAGAAACGGAGTCATTTTCCCTACTTAAAATGTACTCATAGTTACACTGAATCATATTGTTACACCAATTCAAAGAAAATTATAAAATGAAAAGTAAATCTCTTTTTCTACTTAACAAGAAGAGATTCTTGGATATATCTTGGAAAGGGACAGTACCAGGCCATACCTCAAAAACCTTGAAGACAAACACAATTCAATTCAGCAGGGAGAAAAAGAAGGCCCAAAACAATATCGTGAGTTAATTTAACCATTGCTATAGGAAAGAATTGCTACTTTTTAAGATGGTGATCACATGATAAAATAATCCAGAACGAACTAGGTTATTTCCTCCCCCCACAGATTATTTGTTTCTTAAAAAATATTAAAGGAAGCACTTATATAAATTCAGAAATTTTTCCCTTGAATCATATTCACCCTTATTGAGAAAAAAATATTGTCCTGAAGGTAGTCAGTATTGGAGAAATTGCTTGTTAGTTCAAATACTATATATGTATCCCTTTTGGTACTCTAAGCTTCAAATAATTTCTATCATATCTATATTGAGGTAAAATCACTGTTCCATTGGATCATCACTGTCATTCTAGTTAACAGAGAAAATTATTAGTAACAATTGATTATTCTCTAACATCCCTTTCTTTTCCTTTCTTCTCCCTCTCCCTCTTCTTTTTTCACTTCCTTTCTTTCTTCACTCATTTTCTTTCTCTTCCTAATGCTCTTGGTGATATTGAAGCTACAAGAGTTTGGAAAATCCTAATTCAGGCCAAGCTACCAAAGGTTTATCAAGAATGAGCATGTAAATGTCACAGCAGGCAGAGGATTCAATATCCTGTTACATATTCTGCACATTTGTATGTGTGGCACCAGCAAATTACAACTCTTAATGAGTCAAATAGCTATAGAAAATAATGGTCTGTGAGCTTTGCCCATAAGGAAATGGAATTGATTTTCTAGTGAGGCTTAAAAAACTGGATGGAAGGCAATTCCAAAACAGGAGTTAAAAATACGTTTTGAGCAATAGCAACATTAGTGGAATAAGTGGAAAGCCTGCCAAGACAAGCACTCTGAAGGATAACATTTATCTGGATATAGAAGTTCCAATATGTTTGATGAAAAAGCAACTCCCTTTCTTTCCAGTCATGACTTACATATCTAAATTCTATGGATACATTGCACCACATCATTAAAGCACATCTGTTTGAGATTCTACTCTTAGGTTATCCTGCCTGTGTTTTTTGTTTTGTTTTGCTTTGTTTGTTTGTTTTTAAGGCCACACACCACTCTTCTTAGGGAGGTTAGGCCAAAGAGCAAGCAAGTTCTAACACTAATGACAACAGGCTGTGGGAGCTCCAGGAAAATCAGCATGGTGGTACTTAATCATTTCCATAAAGGAAGCAAAACTCAATGTCCTTGAACCTGAATTTCATCAGGAAATTTCTGTGTAATGAGAAGTAAATACCATTCATGCAATCCAATTTTCTTCCTAACATCAGCTTCACTTTTTCATTCTCTTTTGGTGAATTCATCCAGGTCAGGTCATGCTGTAGCTAGCCATAAGGTTCATGGTTACGAACCCAATCTGCTCTTAGCAGCAGTGGAACTAAATCCAAGGAAACAGAAAATGACGAAAGGACATTCTTAGGCAAGCAATGAATACCTGGCAACAGGAAAAGTTATCATTGTTAGAAAGACATTTTTAGATGAATAAAAGTTCACTTACCTTTTAAAGATCAGTTTGTACAGAATTATCTCCTTGCCATTGCTGGAATAACTTACCTTTCTTTTTCTTGCATATTCCACGTATACATATGCATATCCCTATTCATATATATATATATATATGCACACATACATATTTATGCATATACACCAGTACACTATTAAGAAAAGCACACCTGTGTGAAAATATGTTTCTAATCTTTGGGAAAATACTTTTGGCTGTGATTCCAACAAATGCACAGAGAATTGTAGTGGGTGGAAAAGAGTAAGCAGAGTGCCCCCTCAAACTCCAGGGGGCTTTTTTAATCTCCAGAATCAAAGTTCGAAGCAACCTTCAAATCACATCAGAGGAAATGAAGACTTCTGATACCTGTGAGCCCTAGTAAAATGGTTACCAGCATCAGTAGGGGATCTTATAAATGCGGTAGACAGCAAATTCTATGCATTATGGCTACAGAATAGCACGTTTCTATTCAGCCTAACACATTTCAAGGTATTTTTCTCTATACTTCCCACTTTATCAATTGTTTCTCCTTAATATATCAGGAGAGACTAAGAGGAAGAACAGAGAAAGGCAGTAGAGAAAAATTGGGCAAAGATAAATATAGAAGAACTAAAAATCTCACATGATAAAATTATGGAGTAATAAGACACCAGGGAGAGATAAACCTATATATGATTAATGCCTGGGTATTTTCTGAATAAAGCACTGGATTACTTTGGATGCTCTAGCCTTCGTTCATATAGCACATACATTTACAAATAAACCCAAGAAGTGATGTAATTTGTTCGGGATACAAAGAGAACCTATGGACTTTGAAATCATATGGTAACTAACACCCAGAAGGTATAATACAGGTTTTTCTCCCAAATTCTCCATGGTAGATGCTTAGAAATTTTAAGAATTAATTTTCCTTAACTAGAGTGGTGCAGGCAAGGAAGATGACCTACGGACCTTAATTATAAGCATGGGAGTATACCATATATACATGTCTGTATATATGTATGTATGTATGTGTATGTATTATATATTTTATATGTAGTGTGCCAAAAATCTTAGCACAGATTTCTTTTAATATCTCTTTTTTAATATTATCTGTTGATCTATAACTGACGTAAACGATAGATATCAATACAGACAAAGATATGGGAACATGTAACACTATATATTAAGATATATTTCTATATCTATATATACCTATCAATCTATCTGTCTATCTATCTATCTATCTATCTATTTTTGCTCATAATCATTTCTACCATAATGGTGCCTTTCTTGGCAACAGAAATTTAAATAGGAATCTCCAGAATGAAACAAGGTTACTAAGTCTATCCTTTGGTACTAACCATATAGATAATGAGCATTTTCACTTCTTACAAACATGTAGTTATACAAATATATACACAGAAATAATATATGCTCCTCTCTCTGAACAAAACAATAAAGGCAACTAAAGACTTCAGCATTCAGTGAAGTCATGGGATTTCTGGATTTCTTCCTAGAAAAGGGGGACATCCCTTAGTTATTCTCCATACAGAGTCAATAGAACATTGTAAAAAGAAATCATCTAGATAATTTAGTTTTATGGAAAGCCAAATACCATTTTTAAAATGTACTGTAAAATACAAGACTGCCTTTTGGGGGCAAAAACAGTTATTCTACGATAATGAAAACCACATTAAAAAACCAACATTGATGTAAGCAAGAAGAAAAGTAGAAAGGAAAAAATACAATCGAATCATTGTAATTACTTTAATGGCACAAGCTACTCTAGTATTTTCAGTGAAGTGATCTCTTTACTTTCCAAGTATGTACCAAATGAAGAATTTAAAGAGAAACTCATAATGCTTTAAGCAAAGTGAATGTAATCACCTTCATGATGCTCTTTCCCTTAAGTCTTCTCCCAGGCTTCTACACTTCCCCAAACCCCTAAATATGAAAGGATTTTACTCACGGTCATTGCATTGATTCCCAGAGTAGGAGGTCATGGAACAGTCACAGGTGAAGCCTTCCCATTGCTGCATGCAGACCCCTTGGTTGGCACATGAATCTTCCTGGCAGGTGGTGCTTGGTCCTAGTAATGGAGATCAGAAAAGGACAGGGAGAGAAAGGCAAGGGGGGTGGGGGGAAGAAGGAAGGTAAGGAACTGTAATGATCCGAGAACAAGAATATGCAAATTCACTTTTCATGCCAAAAGACAACCCAATCAATGAACAGCACAACCACCCAAAGTTTCCATTCTTGGTCATGCAACAAGAATTCAGGGTCAACAAGTAACAACAAACACACACTCAGCTACAAAATGTTAACAGTGACACACACAAAATGAAAAGGAGGTAACTGGGACATTTTCACTGAGGCAGGCTTCACAAAAAAGCTTCATCTCTACCATTCAACTAGACAAGCAGATAACCTTATACTGGCTCATGCTCTTTCCAGACTTTTCAGATAAGGTTTTCCATTTTAATAATACAGAGCTAGAAGAAGAAAACTTCACAAGTCCTTTTGTATCCTGAGGGCGGGAAATTCCTGAAGACTGCATTATAAAATTAAGAGGATGGTGCCATTTTCTCCATGAAGCACTCCCTGATTCCTATCTATTTCCCTCCACTCCTCAGTTGAAGCAATCCTTTTCCTCTTTGAGTTTTCTTAGATCACTTTCTCTGGAACTGTCCTCCGACCCACTTACAATCTTGCATGGCATTTTTCTTTACATAAATTGTACCTCACCAATAGATTGTAAATTACTAGAGGGCAACTTAATAGGTAGTGAAGTTAAGATGTTAAGAAGATCCACGGTCCTTCTCCACTTACTAGCTTTGTAATCGTGGGCAGATCATTTTAACCTCTGTTTAACTTAGTGTCCTTATCTGTGAAACTGGTACCTACCAGGGTTTTTGTGAGGATTTTATAGCACTTTGCAAGCCTTAAAGTGCTATATAAATATTAGCCATTATTTATTATTATTATTATTATTATTATTATTAATGTAGTTGCTCTTTTCACCTCCATATCCCCAAAAGAATCTTACATATATGAAGCTAATAAATGTATGTTGATTTGACTTGAATAATGGCTTTTTAGAGCCTACTAGGAGGAAAATATGGGAGAAACTCACATTCTCTCCTATGTCAAAGCAGCCTGCATCTAGGCCAAATTTTAGATTCCTTTTAACCACTGTAACTTTTCCCAAACCCATCCCCATTTCATCCCCTCTGGTTTGGAAAAAAAATGTCCCTTTGGGATACTTTTGTTAAAAAAAAAATTAAGATTCAGGTTGATGAAGAAAAGAAAGCTCCTCAGGCCAAATTTAATTTCCCAAAGAGACCTGGAGGGTGGTAGAGTTGCTTTTTTCCTCCCACAAATTAAAGTTGGTAGGGAATCTTCATTCATTTAGGATATTTTGTTAATGTCAAGAAGGGATTTGTCCATTGCCTCTTCTAAATGCTAGTCCATGTTGCTAAAAGTATTTGCAAGACAGAAACATATTCCAAAGTTTCTGCACATGCATAAACATTGAGTTCTAAGTATGTAGGGTCATGATACATTTCCAAAGAAAGCATCATACCTTTGAGCATTACTGTCTTCTGTGTTACATCATTTATTGTTGTTGTTATTATTATTATTATTATTAATTATTATTGCCAAATGGAGAGATCATTGCTACAGACTATCCCTCATAAGTGAAAGCTATTAAGATATGTTGTAATAAAGCTCAAGACAATTGAAAACAATAGGAGAATAGGTCAGCCTCTGGGCTGCTCCAGCTCTCATTGGCAATTGCATGCATCCCTGTAGGGATGAGAATAGGAAAATGGTTATGTCCCAGTGAGTTCTAAACTTGAACGTTGTGTGATACAAAATTTATTAACAATAGCAAATAAGGACAGCTTTTTTCAAAGGATAAAATCTTCTGAGAAGTACACAGCTCTCCCCAAACAATGGACTGGTAATTTGAATGCACAAAAGAAGCAGAAACATGTGGCCTACTTTTCCTTGCTATCTAAAGGAAAACAACATAATTCTTCATGTTTTGGTTGATGCTAAATTACAGATCCTCCTATCCTTCTCCTCTTTACTTTGCCTATCCACATCCTAACAAGAACAGTAATAGCAAACACATAGGGTCCTTTTTATTAACCACACATTTTACATATGTGATTTCCTCCAGTGCACACAACAACTCTGTAAAATAGGGGCTGCAGGCATTATTATTTCCATTCTATAGATGGGAAACCTGAGGCTCAAATGATTAAGTATAGTGACTTGCTTATGCTCACACACCATCCTTTCAGATTCATTTTTTTTATCACCATCTCTTCCAAGATAACTACAGATATGATCTCTCACCTCCTAATGATCCATAGAACTTATTTTTGGCAGCATATATTGTTGGTACCCGGATATATATACATAAATAATTTATAAAATATATTAAGTGCTGAATTCTTTTTTCTCTATCTAGTTGTTTTGTATGCATATACCTTATCTCTCACCACAGATTGTAAGAACCTTGAAGACAAGCATCATGTTATATATGTATATAGCCTCATCTATAGCTATATTTATTGCTACCTTTTAGATTCCTTATAGTACTTAGTAGAGTACTACAAACATTGAAAAATATGTTAAATTTAATTGAATGGGATCCAACTTTGACTTTTCTGAAGATGTTATTTCTAAAGTCTGGGGGTGGAAATCAGGGTAGGAGAGGAGAAAGGGATGAAAGAGAAGAAGGGGCCTGCAGAGAAATGAATAGTTTACCTCTGTCAAGGGCACATGAATTGAACAATACGCTATTTAAAAAACCCACGATGTGCCTTTAATATTCCAAATGAGGGGTTAGTTACATGCAGAGTTTCAAAGCTCTCAAAGGTTGCATGTTGTTATAAGCAGAAGGCAACCATTTAAAGGAAGAAAGAGCAACCACTCTATACATGGTTTAAACAAGAGGTCAGTTCCCAGTCAGAAATAGCATGACATACTTGTTAGCATGCTCGCCTTGGATTCAGGAAGTCTTGGGTTCAAAGCCTGTGTCTGTTGCTTATTAGGTCAATCACAGTGCAGGTCCTTCATGTATTAACATTATTTCCAGAATAAAACAGCTCCCAAATACATCTATATCTACCCCTACCTTTTTCTACCTCACTGTCTTGTTCTAACAGCAAAACTTCTATTCTGAATGTTCAAAGGAAAGGTATGCTGCACATCATCTTTTTCCATCTTGATTTCACCAGATTTCTTCAACTGATTCAACAATGATTTGATTCATATAAATATATGATCCATTTACAATACTTGTTAGCTGTTTTCTCAGTAGGGATTTCTTCTCATTTATTATTACATGAGATTTGAATAGGTAGATGTGTAAGCATAAGGGAACCAGAGGATAATATTTTAATATCTTTGCACATTTCCCTCTAATAGTCCCAGGGGGAAAATAGGTATCAGGGATGAACTCACCTATGTCTTACAACATACCATGAGCATGCAGAAGCCAGAGAAGGAATAGGGATGAGTATTTATTGAGGCATTGTGTCATAAGGACCATTAGTCTATAAAACAGGGCATCTGGGTTCTAATCCCAGCTCTGTCATAGCTTCTTCATCTATAAAAGAAAGGGCCTGACTAGAATCAAGGTTCCTTAACTTGGGGTTCCTCAACTTGTTCTTTTATATTTTGATATAATCAGTTTCACAATTTTAAATATTTTATTGTATGAATTTATGAACATTATTCTGAGAATAATGAAGGGGCCATGACCTTCACCAGATGGCCAAAGGATTTCATGACACACAACAAAATTAAGAAGTCTTGGCCTAAATGATGTATTATCCATAAACCTGTATAGGATATACGTTTAAATACAATAACAATGTATACACTCAACCAGATACAATGTTAAAGTAAGCACTTTCATGTACAATAACAATGTATAGACTGAACCAGATACAATATAAAAGCGAACACTTCCAATATGCCAATTTATCCATGTTTTCACTTGTATAGATACTCCTTCTGGTGCAGGCCACTCCTCCACATCTTCTTACATTCTATATTTTCCCATAAATCTTCTATAGAGACACTATCCAGCAAGCTGGTGGCCATTCTCTGATTCTTTTAATATTTTATGGGCCCACAAATAATAGCACTTAGGCTTTCCATTCATTTTTCTTTCCTCGTTACCAATTGCCTCACCATTTTTCCAAGCATTATGGATAATGTTTATTATACTACTTATCAAATGTGTCGTGTTTGGTATTATACTGTAGCCTCTTTAAACCCCTATGTGTCTCCTCTCCATTGCCCTTTTGGCTATCTGTGATTGTGATTCATTATGTCTCTGTCTCTGTCTCTGTTGCTGTCTCTGCCCACCCCCTTTCTCTGCCTCTTCCTTCTTTTCCCTTCTCCCTTCTCTTTACTAATAAAACTAGTCACCCATTCTATAATTTATAATCCTAGAGATTTGCCTGGGGACACTGAGAGCTTAAATGAATTTCTGGGGGTTTATGATCAGTATGTATAAGAGGCAGGAACTGAACCCAGATCTTCTTGACTTTAAGATCAGTCTTCTATCTACTGTGCCTTGTTTCCTTTCTTATAGCTCAGGCTCTATCTTTATTCATATCTACATTATAATAATAACAGTTAACATTTCTATAGTGCCTATTGTGTACTAGGCACTTTATTTCATCTTCAAAGCAATTCTATGAGGTAGAATTATTTCTATATTTCTGATCTCCATTGTACAGTTGAAACAACTGAGGCAAACAGAAGTTAATTGACTTGCCCAAGGTCACACAGAAGAATCTGAGGCTAAATTTGAACTTAGGTCTATCTTTCTATAGGCCCATTGCTCTATCCACTGTACCACCTAGCTGATAGAAAAAGTGACACCTGGGCCCCCTGCTCCCACCGGCCCGGATTCTGATCGCTGCTATTACGCTGCCTGTGATGCCCAAGAGGGGGAAGCAGCAACCACCGGACCCTGAGGAGAGCGGGGATGAGGAGAGTGGGAGCCCTGCTGGTCCACCCAGCCTTCTGGGCCCTCCCCCCATAGCCAATGGGAAGTTTGGTGGCCCTGATCCTGGTTTCCATAGAGGCCCCCAGGGCTTAAGAGGACCAGTGATTCCACCACTCCTGAGCCTCCCACTTCCTTTCTGGGGAGGATGCCCAATGAGAGGAGCCCAGGAACCAGACCTCGACTATACCTACATAGCCCTTGGGCCTATCAGGATCCAGAACCTAGGTGGGGAACAGGCTATGGGGACCATGCCAGAAATGGTCCTCCCAATGGATGGAGAAACCTTGGAGGGGGCAGTAGTCACCATCCATCTAAGAATATCCCCTGGCCTAAGAACGCCCCTCAATTCAAGGATGGAGTCCAGGAAGGTGATAGAACAGATAAATCCAACCGCCCTGTTTGCAGACACTTCTCAAAGGGCCACTGTCGCTATGAGGATCTTTGTGCCTTCTACCACCCAGGAGTGAATGGACCTCCATTGTAAAACTGTGCATTCCACCAGTCAGGCTCCAGTGGACCTTTTCTATTCTGGAAGCCCATTGCCCTGTTGTTCTGTGTTGGCTTCTCTGAGGTGTTTCTGCCCAACACCTCTGGCCAAGGAAGGAGCCTGAGCCTGATCCTCTCTCTCCCCTACCTGGGGCTTTGGGAGGATGGATGGGGGGGAGGAGTGTCAGAGGAAGTTTTTTTAAAAAATAATGTTTTATTGATACTTTTGGTTTTTATGCCACCATCACTTCCCAGTAACACCCTCCCCCAACCCTGTCTTGTAACAAAGAAAATAACTATCACAAACTATCAAATGGACCACATCTCACAGTGTACGCAGTATTCCACATCAGTAGTGGTCTGGGAGTTTTTCAATCATTGATCTGCATCATCTACCTTTTTCTCTCTTGGGGGGGGGGTGGTGTTGTAATTTCAATGCTGTATCCCTTTACTCTTCTTTCCCAATAAGTGACTTTCCCCTGATAAGTTGTAATGGAAACCTAATTGGTGCTGTTTACCCACAATTTGCCCCCTTCGAGTATTACTTGTGGTTCTTGTGAGATCTGTGGTTCTTGTGAGCCCTGGATAGTTTTGAAAAAGGATGCCATCTTGATTCCATTTTTGTCTGTTAGTGGTACCCTCCAATCCCTTCACCTTCAGCAATAGAAGAGCTGAGAAATGCCCTTTAGCAAGATACCCTGTGGTTCACCTGATTTCTCCCTCCCCCCAAGTCATTCTGAGTGTGAAATAGAGAGTGGTCCCTTAGCTTTTTCCCAACTTTTGCTTCCCTCCTTCCCCTTTCCCTACCTCTTACCAGTTGGATTCTGTGAATCTCCACCCAGTATAGATCTCTGGGCAATGAAATGCTCCTTTCTCACTGGGTGGAGCTTAGATGATACTACTGCCTTCTACCCTTTTCCTTACCTTTACCCCAGTGTAGGTTTTCTGTGAAAACAGATTAAGTTTTATGAGTAGGACCTGGAGAAAGATTAGGGAATGTGGGAAAAGGGAGGAACTGGAGCCATGACTGGTTGAAGAGTCTTTGTTTTAGCTTTTTTTTTTTTTAAGTAATAAACTCAGAGGAAACATTTAAACAAAAAAAGAAAAAGAAAAAGTGACACCTGTATTTATCTCTATCTCTATCTTAAGGTGATGGGATGAAAAGGCAGCCCACCCAACTGCATTTTACAATCTGGGCAATATGTATCTTTCATCCAAAATGTTTTGGAAGGCTAGGAGAACCTCTGTCTAGTGGCTATCATTCTCATTGAAGAAATCATATAGTTTAGCGGAATTTGATGTAATCAGCAAATTGTCAAAAAAAAAAAGTATGTGAAAAAACTTTACCATGTACAGGAGACACTTCTGTTTGGACTTGGTAAAAGATATCTACTATGACACATAGAAACACCTTAAAGTGAGCATGTGTCTTCCTCTTTAATTGCTCATTTGATATTGTATTTAGCATTTAACAACATTATCCCCGGTTATATTTGTCAGTTTCTTGTATGATTTTGGCATAGAAAAATACATTGTTCTAATAGAGGTTTTAAGGCTATATTTTATTGTGCTGAGTTAAATACTTTATTTTTGGAAATTAACAAATACAATTAGATATTATATTCTCTGCATCTCTCAGTCACTATTCTGCTATAGTAATCATATATAGTCATAATGTATTAAAACCTGTCTGCAGCTTTCTCTTATTTTCATCAAGGATACCCTTGATTCATATCTACACCATTTTCACAAAGACTGTACAGATGCTAGAATATTGATAATATTGCTAATGTCTCCTCAGTGTTTTTTAAAGTCTGTAATTGTTATTTTTTCAAATCTCCACTCACCTGAGATATAGTGAAAATTGATCCCCAAATACCTTTGAAATTGAATTAATTTTAAGTTAAAATGTGTATTATGTACACTTTACTAACCTCTAGTATGCATATTTTTATACTTATTTTTCAGGGCTTCTGAATAAACAAGGAAATGTCTTGACTCAAACTATATATCTGTTTATATTGTTGGGGAATGATTTTCACTTTTACTTGTTCTGTGTATATATTTGAGCCTGATTACTCCAATTTGGAAGTTTTCCAGAGACTCATAAATTCAGAGTTGCAATTAGACTCACAGATCTGTGGAAAAAACACACTTTCTTCAAGAAGTTCCAAGTATTTTTACATCACTGTTAGCATTTTTAGGTCTCAATGATTTTTAATTTTAATTTACATCCTATCTTATTTCCTATTTTTCTGATACATCAAGAAGTATGGTTTATATAACACAAGTAAATGAGAGTAGTCGACAGTAATTTGTTTAATTTCTTTCAAAGATCTTTGACCAAATACTAAGATTTTAAATTGACTTTTGCAATTTCCTTCATCTCAACTTACTTCTCTATAAAATGAATAGATTGAACCGGAGGATTCCCAAAATCCAGATTTAATCCTAAAATGATATAAATTTCCTTACATAATAAGTATATTTGATAACCAAGTTGAAACATACACATGTCATGGTTCAGATATTGTTAAGATGAAGCAAGATCGTCATAGAAAATGTAATAGATTCTATTTCATATATATTTATTGCTTTCCTTAAAATTTAATCTATAAATGCTCTCAGCACGATCTGGCTTATGTAGGTTTCATGCCAGTTTCTCAGTGGGCTAATTTTCATTTTAACTGATTTTTATTGCTTTGTGAAACTACATTGTTAATAATCTTCCACCATCCTGTGATCATTATGTATAATGTTTTGCCAATGAATTTGTACTCTAAACTGTCACTCCTTTGGATGCTCTCTCTTTCTTTGGCTAGATCAAACTTTTCTGGCTGATTTAGTCCCCAGGTTCATTCAGCCTCCTACTTGTGGCAACTGTTTTGCACAAGTTAAATTTTACAGAGACAGGATAAGAGTTTAAATTATAGTCTTTGCTTTTGTCCATTTTTAGTCAGGGTAAAAAGCTGATTTATTCCATTGTAACTTGATTCCAACAAGTTACAGTCAGATTTCTAAAACTATACACTATGGTGTGGTTGTTGTTGTTTGTTAAGTCATTTTCAGTTGTGTCTGACTCTCCATGATCCCATTTGGGGTTTTCATGTCAGAGATATTGGAGTAGCTTTCCATTTCCTTCTTCAGTCTATTCTACATTATTTTTTTCCAATTATTTTATCTTCTGGTTTACATCATTATTTCTGCCAAATTTTGAGTTACAAATTTTCTCCCCGTTTTTCCCCTACCCACCTCCCCAAAATAGCAGTCCCACAGAATATCCCCTCCTCCAGTTTGCTCTCTCCCATGTCTTCCCCCACACCCTCTTCAACTTTTCCAGTAGGGCATGGTAGATCTCTATGCCCCAGTGCCTGTATTTCTTATTTCCCAATTAAATGTAAAATAGCATTAATAATAGTGAATATGTGTGTATTTAAACATTTGGTTTTAAAACTTTGAATTCCAGATTCATTCCCTTCCTCCCTTGTCACCCACCCTTACTGGGAAGATAAGCAATTCAATATAGATTATATATGTGTAGCTAAATCAAAACACTACCATAGTAAGTATATTGTAGAAGACTGATCATATTTCCCTCCCTCCTATCCCACCTCCCACTTATTCTATTCTCTATTTTGGTCCTGTCCCTTTTCAAAAGTGGGTACCTCCAACTTCCCTCCCCTCCCCAGCCTGCCTTCCCTTCTATCATCCACTCTCTCATCCCCTTCCCCCCTACTCTTCTATATGGTGAGATACCCTATTTAGTGTGTATGCCATTCCCTCCCTGAGCCAAATTCAATGAGAATAAGGTTGACCCATTCCCTTATGCCTTCCTATTCTTCCCCTCCATTGTAACCATTTTCCCTTACCTTTTCTATATGAGATAGTTTACCCCATTCTGTCTCTCCCCCTTTCCTCTCATTATATTCCTCTCTCACCTCTTAATTTCACCTTTTAAGTATCATCTCTTCCTATTGAATTGGTCATGTGCCCTTTATTTATGTATACCTGTAAACATATATAGACACATTCATGTATGTATTCATATGCCCATATACCCTCCGATATAGACTATATATATGTACATATTCAACTATTTTCATACTGAGAAAAGTTTCATCAGTTACAATTATCATTTTTCCATGTAGGAATGTAAATAGTTCAACTTTGATAAGTTCCTTATGATTTCTTTTCCCTGTTTACCTTCTCATGCTTCTCTTGCTTCTTTTATTTGAATGTCAAATTTTCAACTCTGGTTTTTCCTTCACGAATACTTGAAAGTTCTCTATTCCACGGAGTTACCATATTTCCCCTGAAACATGATACTCAGTTTTGCTGGGTAGGTGATTCTTGGTTTTAATCCCAGGTCCTTTGCCCTCTGGAATATCATATTCCAGCCCCTTTGATCCCTCAGCGTAGAAGCTGAAATATCCTGTGTAATCCTGATTGTGTTTCCACAATATTCAAATTGTTTCTTCCAGGCTGCTAATAATATTATTTCCTTGATCTGGGAATTTAACAAGCTGGCTATAATATTCCTAGGAGTTTTCTTTTTGGGATCTTTTTCAGGAGGTGATCACTGGATTTTTCAACCTCTGTTTTGCCCTCTTGTGCTAAAATATCAGGGCAGTTTTCCTTGAGAATTTCTTGGAGGATGATTTCTAGGTTTTTTCTTTGATCATGTTTTTCAGGTAGTCCATTAATTTTTCAGTTATCTCACCTGGATCTATTTTCCAGGTCAGTGGCTTTTCCTATGTGATATTTCACATTGTCTTCTATTCTTTCATTTTTTTGGCTCCATTTAACAGCATCTTGATTTCTCATATAGTCACTAGCTTCCATTTGCTCCAATCTAATTCTGAAGGAATGATTCTCCTCAGTGAGCTTTTGAGATTCTTTTTCCATCTGGCAAATTCAACTTTTTAAGGAATTCTTCTCCTCATTGCCTTTATGAGCCTCTTTTGCCATTTGAGTTACTCTATTTTTAAGGTGTTATTTTTCTCAGTCAGGATGTTGACTCTCATATCATAATTTTCTTGCATCTTTCTCATTTCTTTTCCCAATTTTTCCTCCACTTCTCTCATTTGGTTTTCAAAATCCTTTTTAAGCTCCTCTATGGCCTGTAACCACCTCGTATTTTCCTTTGAAGCTTTTGGTGCAGGAGTTCTGACTTCACTGTCTTCCTCCTGTTCCATTCTTTGATCCTTTTTGTCCCCAAAATAGGAATCTAATGTTGAATTTTTCTGTTTGTTTTGTTTCCTTTGCCTAGTCATTTTGCCACTCAATTACTTGAGTTTTGGGCTTGTTGCCACAGTAGGACTCTGCCACCAGGCAGGGGAGCTTCCATCCCAAACGCTGGGGTTTTCTCAGCTGCTGGAGGTATTAGTTGGGTGCCCTTTCTGAAGCCTCCACATGCTCTGGCAAACTGGTCATACACCCCAAGACCTCCACCCTAAACCACAATCCAGATCCAAGCAGGTTAAAGCAAGAGTGATTACCCCTCAGACTGGTCACTTGGTCCCCCTAAACTCTGCAGGCCAGGAGCTGAAGCTGCCAGGTGGGTGTGGCTGCATGGCCTCGGCTCCTCAGTGGCTTCTCACCCTGGGGGGAAAGGCCAACATACTCCCAACTACTGGGTCCCACAGTCCATACTGCACTGACCTCTCACTTTGTCCTTGGCATCTATGTGTTGGTAAATCTGGAAACCCCTCAGCTGCTAGTGCTCTAGAGTCCCTCCAGCAGGCTGCTTGTCAGGCTGCCCTGGGGCTAAAACCTCTGGCTTGTGCAGGGCTGGGTTGGGCTCCCAGAGTGCTGTGCTGGCCACTCCCTGCCAGGCTGCCAGGCTGTCCTCAGCAGAAGTTTAGCTTCTCTGTGTCATTTTGTGGGTTCTGTAGCTCTAAAGTTTGTTCAGAATCCCCTTTTACATGAATTGGGGAAGGTGGAAGCCGGAGCTGCGTGGAAGTCCTGTTTCTACTCCCCAGTCTGTTCTACAAATGAGGAACTGAGTCAAACAGAGTTCAGTGACCTGCCCAGGGTCAAAAAGCTAGTATATATCTGAGAACACATTTGAACTCATAAATTTGAGTCTTCCTGATTCCAGGACCAGTGCTCTACCCATGGTGCCACCTAGCTATTCTGCTTTATTCTTAATCTTTTTTAAAAAATCTAATTTGGTGATGATTTTAACCTTTGTACTAATTGGTCAATGGCCTTAGTACATCAATATAGAAGATTTACTTTTTAGTGATCTTTTTGTCCCTGCTACTTACTACATCTATCACTGAATCACAAAATTCAAGAGTTGGAAGGGACCTCTGAGATTATGTAGTCCAACCCATTTCTTTTTTTTTTTTTAAAGCAATTGGGGTTAAGTAACTTGCTCAAGGTTACACGGCTAGTCATTATTTATGCGTGGGTGCTCATTTTCTGAGGCCGGATAAAGAAAGGATTTTTTTTTTTTAAACCAAGTCTGGTTAAGTAGTTTACTCAAGGTTACATGGCTAGTCATTATTTGTGTGTGTGCTCATTTTCTGAGGCCGGATTCGATCCCGGGTCATCCCAACTCCGAGGCCGGTGCTCTTACTCACTGCGCCACCTAGATGCCCTCCAACCCATTTCTTATTCTAGAAACTTTCATTCTTATCTCAAAGAAAATATTCGTTATATGGCTTCATGAAGATTCTGAGCAGCTTTTATACCTTTTGTTTCTTGTATTCTTTATTTAAGGACTCAATTTCCTAATACAATATTCTCTACTTCTCTATGCCCCCATTGTATTGAAGACACCAAGTATAAGCAGATGTGCACATTTGCATGCATGTTTGTGTGTATATCTGTACATACATACACATACACTTAGTTTTGAAGACCTTTTGAAGTCCTTCCTACAACTTCTTTACTTTTTCATCTTTTTCAGTAGGTATTGGTGCATATATTACAATTATGCTCATGGTAAATCTGCTTATGGTGTTGGCAAGTTCAACAATGTAATACACATAGGTGGTCCCTGCAATGATGTCATTCATTGCCTTTTGGCATACAATAAAACAATCCCAACTATTGTTTTTTCTTCTTTGGGGAGAACTTGGCAGGAATGCTGCTACTTCTTCACATTTTCTCATTTATTTATAGAAAGAATGTTGTTTATTCTCTTTAGTAGGGCACCTGCCCATGATCTCTTAGACAAAAAAGTCAGATGGCCCTCTTCTGCTTCATTAGTATGATACGAAGATGACCCCTGGCTCTCAAGAGCTATGCCAGTGGAATACAATCTCTCATAATCAATCAGTCAACAGGTATACATTAAGTGTTCCTGACATGTACTATGCCAGGTTGACACTGACAGATTCCACCCAAATGAATACGAGCCTGGTAACAGATTTTCTCTGCTGTGTGAGGACCAGACTAAATACATAAAAGCTCATCTTAACAAGTGTGGTCACTAGCTGATTTATTTTGGTAACAGAAAATCATGAAATAGATAAAACATTTTGCCATTCTGCCCTCTATGCCCCCTACTACTTCTCCCAGTAATGAGGATGGAGTGGCTGGAAGGGAAAGGGTGGGGCACAAATTATTAAGAATCCAATGGCACTTAGACTAGCAAAAATAGTGAAAATCTACAGGCTCTGAGGTAGAAATGGAGAAATGAGACTAAGTCACCTAATATTTTAGGTTGCATAAACCTTTTCTAGGAATTTCTTAACCTTTGATTTTTCTTTATATTTTTTTGGAAGGGAAGGACAAAACTGTATTTTCCTTGATGTAGGAAATTCCCCATGAATAAACTCTCTCTACCGATGCAGAGTGGCAACTACTCTGCTGCTTCTAGTTTTAGAGAGCTTCCTGGGCACATGGAGAGGTTATGTGACTTGTCCAAGATTACATAGCCAGTTTATGATAGATGGCACTTGAAATCAGGTCTTTCTGACGCTGAAGTCATTTCTCTAACAGCGACATCATGACTTCTTATCTTTGAAATTGTATTATTAATTGCCTGTATTCTTTTGTTATTTTTTATTTTTGCTTTTTTGGAGGGCAATTTGGGTTAAGTGACTTGACCAAGGTCACATGGCTAGTTTTTGTGCTAAGTGTCTGAGGCTGGATTTGAACTCAGGTTCTCCTGACTCCAGAGTCGATGCTCTATTCACTGCACCACTTAGCTGCCCCAATTGCCTATATTCTTTAAAATATCATTTTACTTAATGTATTACTACAAGAGCAGATTTACTTCTAATTTATATATGACAATCTTTTTTTTTAAGTTTTCATATGCTTGTACAAACATTATCAATTCAGGAAGAGCCAATGTGAAATGATTATAGATGTAGGCCCATTGTCTGATACGCCCGATTTAAAAGATAAATCCTATGAAAAGAAATTGAAACTTCTGAAGTTTCAACAGGAAGATCCACTCATAAGAAGACCTCTTTTAAGATCATTGAAATTACTTTTTTGGTCACTTGTCTACTTCTCTGAAGTATAGATGTGACCACATCCTGGCATAAAAACTACATTTACATATTTTTTCACTTCATCCAAGTTTAACTTGATTGTATTATCTAAATTCTTGGTTTTACTGAATCTCCTAAACTACTTTTTAATCATTATTTTAATCTGCTTCACCTAAAATCTTTTTAAATAATTAAGGGCAGAGAGACAGGGCGGCAGAGGAAATAGAGAGGTGACTTTGAAATAAGGAAGGCCTGAGTTCACATACACTCTCTGGTACATCCTGGCTCTCTGACTCTGGGCAAGTCTCTTCATCTCTAACTATTCTAGGCAGAGTTAGAAGATTCTAAGTGGCAGAGTAGGGGTCACCTTACCCCGTAGACCCCTAAAACAATTAAATCACAGGTCCAGTTCCTATACTTATTTAAGAGTATCCTAACTCAAAAAAATATGGTTTAACTTAAAAAATCACAAAAGTTCATTCCTTTCCAGAACCTTTATAGGGACGTGAAGAAGAGGATTAAAAATTGTAGATATAAATTGGGTAGGATATATACATGAGGTAAGATATAAAGGTCATAGTTCACTTGTGGACATGGCAGCCTTGTCCAAATACATGTTCATTGTAGGTATAACCTATCTACACAACCAAAATTAGTATAACTGCATAGGTGGCACCCTTGCATTTAATTTGGGAAGCATACATGGTATACCATTTGTCCATAGCACGAGAACAAGAACAGGTTTTATTATGCTTACAGATGTTCTTTTGTCCTTCCTAATGTCAGGATATTAGGATCTATCGGAAAAGTGCCTACACTCTTACCACTGGTAATGGACTGAATTTCCCTAAGGTAGTAAATCCTTTCTGAGTAGTCATTCCTCATTCATGTCCTATCATCCCTTCTGCCAAAGGACAGTCCTTTTCCTACATTTGGACAGACTGCAAAGTAGAGTTAATTAACAGAAATGCTTTATTCAAATTTGGAGAAACTCACGCTCTAAAATTTCCCCATTTCTAGCTGGTGGCTACTCACTAAGGGGCAACATTCTCTGACTGACCTTTCCCTTAATCATTTGCATAGTAACTCCTCTCAGGACATGAACAGACAACTGTAACCTTGATGAAGAGCAGGAAGCCTAAGCAGCTTATTCCCAATAATACATGGTCCATTTGAGCAGAAATGTTTTCATCCCTCATATTCAGGCCAAAAAAGGAAGATAGAGGTATCTATGACTGAAATTCATGATATCAATGATATTATGATATGATTATATGAGTTGCTGAGAGACCTGATTTTAAGCAGCACACAGTGCCAATAAAGTCAAGTTTGTGCCTAAGATCCCTCTGGAGGCCAGGTAGCTCTGAATATCAACAGGGGGAAAATCTTGCCTCACAGCCAGGAGACATTCAGTCCTGACCTGCCTTCTTGATTAGATACCTCCTTAATTAGGAAGAGGGCCAAAGGTGAGAATAAGCATATGTAATGGTAAGGGAATTTGAAGATCTGCCCCGCCCTTTAATAAGCTTGCTTGGGGTGGGGGGGGCTTGCTTTTCACCACATCTTTTGTTACTTTATAATTACACAGTGGGTCACAATGGTTGTGATGTCTTCTGACCCTAGAGAAGGCTATATATATATATATATATATATATATACACACCCTGATACAAGATTTTGCTTTGGGGCTCGTTTATGGGAAGAATTGTATGATTTGGCCAGATGAGACTCTGGGCAGCCATTGAAGCCCCCTCCACCCTCCTCACCCTGGGCTGTAGAAACCCAGATGTTGGTGCTTCTCTCTCTGGTAACTATGTAAATATGTGATGGTCAGATAGCCAGAAGCCCTGTCTGTTGCTCTGTTGAATTGTGTTATTTTCTCTGTCTGTATTTTTTATCTGCTTGTAACTCCTGTTTGTATTTTCTCTGAAGTTCAGGATGCTACCTTTTTCTCCTGAACTAGGTAAGTGATGTATGTTTGATTAAAGTAAGATTGTTAACTTTTTGAGTTGCTTTTCTTTAGAAAAGCAGATCAAAGAACCTGTGCTAGCAACCATCCTGGGTATGCTAGGGTGCTTGCTGCGACAGCATGGATGAAACAAAAAGGAAAACCAACTCAAGGTCAGCCATTCCTATAGTTTTTGTAATGATAATACCTGGAATTTCTATAAGTGGTTTGTTGTTTGTAAAGCACTTTACATGCATTAATAACAGCTGGCATTTATATGGTAGTTTATGATTTTCAAAGCATTTCATAGATGTTATCTCATTTGATGCAACTCTGCAAAGTAGCTGCTATTATTCATTTCATAGATATTGGAGACTGAGGCTGAGGTTGTGACTTGCTGACTATTGCATATCTCTAAACATCTGAGGCAGGATGTGAACTCAGGTTTTCCTGAATCCTTGTCTGGCATTCATTTCTACTGTACAACCTAGCTGTCATTTGATCTTCATAATAACCCTCTGAAGGATAAGTAGTTAAAAGTTTATTATATACATTTAAATAATAGCTAGCATGTACACAGTGCTTTAACGTTTGCAGAATGCTCTGCAAATATTATCTCATTTAATCTTCACAACAATTCCATGATGGAGGTGTTATTGTTATTATTTTACAAATGAGGAAACTCCTCAACTGAGGCATAGAGAGGGTAAGTGACTTGCCCAATATCACTCAGATAATAAGAATCTGAGGCTGGATTTGAATTCAGGTCACCTTGACTCCAGATCTAGCAATCTATCCACCATAACACCAGACACTTCTGGATAAGAAGGATTCTAAGACTTTAGGTGATTTGCTAAGCATCTCATAACTAGTATCAGAGGAAAAGTTCTAATTTAAGTCTCTCCAAACTCAAGATCCAGCAAGCCTACAAACCTGAAAGAAAGAGAAACAGCGACTTTTACTCTTGTACTAGGGAAGGAGAGAGAAACCAGTCCTGGAAAGACTGGTCAATGAAGGCAATGCTTCATTTTTTGACTCCTATAACAGTTTCTATTCCATTGGACAGCATCATTTCATGTAATTTTTAATAATCTGAACATGATATATCTTATGACTACTACAAAATTCCTATAACCTTGGTGGGGATAACAGATATTTTTTCATTGCTTGTCCTATTAAATTACTCTGTGGCTGTGAGCTCTTACCATCCATCCTTGAGGTCCATGAAAGTTTATTGAGTCAGCTCCCCTTCACTGATATAGAGAAACATGACATTGATGGTGAGGCTGTTATGAATTTTAGAGTCTTTGAGGTGGGAAAGGGCTGTCAAAATTAGTTTGGCATACTGGGAACTCAGGGTCAGAGATTATTTTCATTTTTGATGATGTCTGCAGGGCCTTTGGGTAAATAATGTCACCAAGCCAAGCAAACCTTAAATGTCCCCATCTTTAAGGTAGCATTAACTAGTATTCACCACTTTCCTTTATAGGACATTATTAAGAATTAGATGTTTCTAAAAAAGAAAAACTTTGATTTTTTTTTTCCAAAGTGGCAGTCTGAATACAAAACAACAAGGCAGTGTTTGTTTGCTTTGTTTTATCATTGTAATTTGACCATTCGAGAAAATACATAGCTGCCACACTGAGGGCACATTTTTTTACAGTTTATAATGCAACATAAAGAGCTCTTATCTTGTGTTGTACAATTTTCTCCCAATAAGAGCAGAAATTTAGAGCTGAAAAGGATCCTAGAGATCACAAAATGTAACTTGGTCTTTTCACAAATGAGGAAACTGAGGTCAGAGGATTAAATAATTTGTCCAAAGTCATGCAACTAGTAAGCAGTACTGCCAAAATTTGAATCCAATTCCTCTTACCTCCAAAGTTAGCACTCTTCACTACAATATTGTGCTTTTCACTCTTGGTTAGAGTTCAAACCTTTCTGGCTGTAAATTTTTAATTGTCTTTTGGAGAGGGTGTGAGTGCACACTTATATGCCTGTGCCTTTATGAATAAAAGCAACATTAAAAAAAGGATTCTATACTTCTAGAATCCTTCAGTATCAGAACAATCTGTTCCATTTCCACTGCTAAAAGGCAAGAATTAAGGATTTTTAAGTTTGAGTGTTAAAAGACAGCTCCTTTCAGTAGAACTATTTTCAGATATTTAAGATAGTTTATGGCTACTGAGGCTTCTGGGTGCATTCAGCATGGAAAACATTTCAAATTTGTTGTCCTCCATCCACACTTTCCACATTTGTTGTAGAAGTCTACATTTGCATTTACAAGGGAACATCAGCTCCTTGCAGCCTGCAGAAATTCCATCCATTTACATTTTACTCTTGCCTGTTGCCTAATTTACCTTCCCTGGCACTTCCCTGATTTGTCTAAATCTTCTCAGTTTAGGAGAGAGTTACTTAAAATCTTATGAGTAGACTGGGGCTAACCCTACTGTCTGAAATGCCTTAAATAGCTCTTTCCTTCTGCCTCTCATAGAAACCTAGTTGCTGATGACATAGCCTCCCTGGTCTCCTTTTCCAATCATGGCTGCACTTCAACTCATTCCCCCTGTAACTCACCAATCAAGGTGGGGGAGTTGAAATACTGCTTTTCCCCATGGCCACTTCCAGGTTCTCCCACTACCACCATCACCTACCCTCCTTTCATTCAGTCTGTATCAACCACAGAATCAAAATCCTGGTAGCTACTGATTAGCAATTTCCAGGACCACTCTTCTTTTGTCAATGGGTTCAGTGTCTGATCAACTTTTCTCTCTTCAATTTCTGCTCTCATACGAGAAGACTTTAACATACATATTGATATTCCTTCAAATAAGCTACATTTCTAGTTCCTTATCTTTCTCATATCCCATGACCCATTCCTCTACTCCACCTCAGCCACATATAGAGATGGGAATAGCCTTGGATCTTGCCATCAACCACAGATGTAACACTTCTGTGTTCATGAAGTCTGAAGTTCCTTATCTGATCAAAATTCATTGTATTCTCCCTCTCCCTTGCAACCTCAAACCCTGTTCTTCATCCACACCATGAATGCCCTAACAAATCCTGGATCCCTCAGTTCTTTCCCAATACATCATCACTGCTCTATCTACACTCTCCAGAGCCTTTGGTAAACCAGTTCAACTCCACACTGTCTTATTTTCTTGACTGCCATACCCTCATTAATGTATTCCTGCTCTTTGCCTATGAAACTTTAACCTTGGATCACTCCCACCATTGCTCTAACTCATGTGCTATTAAATGAACCTGCAGAAAATCAGGAATTCATGCTGAATGGGTCTACTACAAATCTATGTTATATAACCTCAATTGGAGTCTCACTGCTTCAAGGAAATCCTTTTAAATCTCTAATTAACTCCCAGCACACTTCATCTCCTGACTCTAGGCCGTTTCCAGTGGGTGTTCCCTTATGCTTGGAATACTCATCTGCTCCTGGGTTCCGTAGATTCCTTCAAGTCCCAGCTAAAATTCCACCTTTTAAAGGAAATTTTTCCCAACCCCCCTTTAATTCTAGCACCTTCCCTCTGTTAACTATTTTCAACTTATCCTGTATATAAGTTTGTTCGTACATAGTAAATTGCTTGTTATCCCATCCTCCCATTAGACTATGACTTCAGAGTAGGGACTCCTTTGGAGTAGGGACTTTTTTGCTTTTCTTCATCTTCCCAAAACTTTCACATAGTAGGTACTTAATATTTATTGACTGAATGACATATGGAATCAATGTTGAAAATGCCTCTGTTTTCCTTGGCTCCTTTGATCAAACTTCTCCCCTCCCCCTATTATGCACTAGAAAAAAATGGCAGAGGGGGAAAAATTAGGGTGGGATTTAAGAAACCTGAGGTCTATACCCTAAGATGGATAGCAAATGATCAAGAGACATATAATTTTAATCCTGTGAAGCAAAATAGGAAGCCTACTTATACTATCATTGCATTAGAGTTCAAGGAGTCAACCCCTTCTCTGTTAGTATAGTTAGAGAAATAAAAGAAAGACAAGCCAAACATCTATCTATTGACACTTCACCCTTTCTATCTTTGAATGATAAGTAACGGGCTCTTAAGAGTTAATATTACCAAGGGAGCGTTAAATTGAGTTTTCATTCTCCTTTTTGCCCAGAACCAACATGATTGTGAGCCAGGATGGCAGAGGCCCCAAACACACAGAAATTGTCCCAGATGCCAAGATGAATCAGCAGCAGAGACAATTAAACAGAATCACCAATTTTTAGAGTTAGAAAAGACCTCATAGAGCATCTAGCCCAAAACATACCTGAACAATAATCATTTCTAGAACCTATTCAAAAACTGGACAACTAACCTCTGCCTTAAGGTCTCTAGGGATAGAGAAACCCACTATTCCCTAACGGAACCAATTTCATTTTGGGGGAGGGATAATTGTTAGAAATTTTTTCCTTATTTCAAACCTAAATTTGCTTCTTTTCAACTCCTTCCCATTCCTCTGAGTTCTACCTGGTAGGGACAAGTAAATTTAATCTCTCTTCTGTTATGACTCGTCAAGTAAAAGAAGACAGTTGCTATGTTCCTCCCTCCCCCAAGTCATCTCTTCTTCAAGACAAACAAGTTCAGTGGCTCAAACTTCCCAAAATATCTTGCCTTAGATGAAAATCTATTTGGTGTCATCTAGAGCACAATGAAAAAAAAGTTACATAAAAATTTCCAGCCTGGGGGCGGGTAGGTGGCACAGTGAATAGAGCTCCCACCCTGGAGTCAGGAGTACCTGAGTTTAAATCCGGCCTCAGACACTTGACACATTTACTAGCTGTGTGACTTTGGGCAAGTCACTTAACCCCAACTGCCCTCCAAAAAGCAAAAAAATACAAATAAAAAATTCCCAGCCTGTGGGACATCTCACTGAATCTCTGGTCTTCTTTCTCATCATTGAATCTGATGGATATAAACAAAGAAATAAGTGTCTGAATCTATACTCAAATTACGTTGCTACTGGGAGAGAAACACAGACTACTTTGGATCCTTAAAATTGGATTTGCAACCAGTCAGGAGGCTAGGACTTATGAGTTGATCATTTGTATTTTTGGAACTCATCTAAGAGGGAAACAAAAACAAAATGACTTTATTTCTCTCAATTTTAGAGAAGAAATAGCAAGGACTATAACAGGTTATCTCAATTCAAATCTAGCCTATCTTATTATCTCCAATAACTCCAAACTTTTAAGGAAACTGCCTTCATTATTTATGTGGTTTTAAGCCAGAGATTCATTCACAGCCTCACTGACAACTATGGCTGTGGTTTATAGAGTTTAAGGAAACAGATTGGGGAAAACACCAAATTCCTTACAGTCCAGATAACAATTTACAATTAAAGGGGGAATTGGACAAGTGGAAGAGGGCCAAAAAGTCTGCATGTAATTTAGGTACCCTTGGATATCTAAATTCAACCCATCAGTCAATTTTCTGAAAATAAGCAATATCTAGATTCCAGGTGTCCCCGATGCTTCATCAAGACTTTTTAAAATTACATTGTGGGACATTTCTGAAAATTAATCCAAACACATTGCAAAGGAAAACTGGGTGCTGGGAATCATAAGAGAGAATAGAGAAACAAATTTAAATGAAGATATCTTGATTCAATACCCAGAATAAAAGGGAAAAATTATTAATCATATCTTGAACCTTATGGCCCTCCCAAATAAGGAACTGAATTCACTGATCTAGCTCTAGACTGAATTCCATGAAATAGATCCTCATTTTAAAGATCCTCTTTTTCTATTGTTTAGACTCCTGGGAAAGCACCCTCTCTCCCTCTCCTTTCCCCCCCTTCCCTTTCTCTTCCTCTCTCCCCTTCCCTCCCTTCCTCCCTCTGTCCCTTCCTCCCTCTTTCTTCCCCTTTCCCCCCATTTTTCTCTTCCCCTCTCTTCTCTGTGTCTGTCTCTTTCTCTTTCTATCTCGGTCTCTCTCTGTCTCCCTGACACACATTTATTTGTCACAGTTTATGTGAAGGGTTCAGTGCTGGATATACAAACATATGCAAAAAAAGAAAGAAAGAAATAATCTCTGACTTAAGGAATATAACTTCCTTCCTGAAATATAACTGCCAATTCTGATCCAGGTCAAAAAATACAAAATTTGCTGAGGACAAACAGTAGACACAAAAAAACTGCGTCTTTTTTTTTCCTCAGACAAATTTGGGTGGGGGGAATTTGGGGAGGATGAGTGAATAAATGAGCATTTAATAATAAGTGCTTACTATGTGCCAAGCACCGGGCTAACTACCCAGGAAATGGGGAGGTAATTCTTGTTGCCAAGGAGCTCACACACTACCTGGTGGAAACAATACAAAAGAAGGTCCAAAGGGACAGATGGCAAGGCTCAGAACTCTTAAACCTGAGTCAGAGCAGTGGATGGCAAGGAAAGCAAGACCTTGTGCCCTAGTATACAAGAGCCCATTACTGGGAAAGAACCTGTGACCCTACCCAGTGAGTGGGAGATAGAAAGCCCAGGACAGAACTGCTTGGGGAGGGAATAGGATGGACATGGGATGGAAAGGAACTCCTTTGTTTGGGTGGGCAACACAGCCATCTGAAAGCTTCCTCTTCTAGCTAATTATCCTCACTAGCTTGGGGCTGACCAGAGCTATACCTATCTACTGAAAGAGTACAAAAGCTGTCAGTGCTTTGTAAATTTTAGTGTCCTGAGATAAAATCCCAATTGCCTCACTGTTTAGGGCTTTGTTCTCTTTATACAGAAAGCAAGAGACCTTTTGACATCTTATATGTGTACATGTTTAGTTTCCTGCTGTAGGACATAAGTTCCTTAGGCTAGGGATTGATAGACCTAAAGCTAATCTGCAACAGTTAAACAGTAAAAAGAAAAAATAACTTTCAACAAAGGCATGAGTGTTCTAAGTCAAAGAGACCTAAGTACCAAATCTTAAAATTCAAAGGCAGAAGGGGGCAAATTACTTGTGAGTGGGCCTTTAGGAGTTGCTATCTTGCTAAGACAACAGAATTGAAGATTTGATGTGAGACATATACCTCTTTCCTAGTCAGACCACCAATGGACACTCCCTACTGTACCTCAATTTACTGCAATAGACATCTCCCACTTACTTGAGCAACTATCTTGTTTGGGTAAACACTCCTTGCTTCAAATAGTTCATAATGAAGTTGACAAAATTATCTTGCTTGACACTTTCAACTGTCATGCTTCAGAAATCAATGTCCAAAATCAGGTTAAATAAATATAGTGAGTTTATCCTTTGCTTTCGTCTCTAGAAGAACATTCTACCTCTCAAGATAAAGCAATGATTCAGAAAAATAAAAAGGACAGTCAGTCCTGAGTTCATTAATAAGTCTGCTGGTTTGTCCAGGTAAATTCTTTCAGTAGCTATAGTTCACTTTTATTTTATTTAGCCATTGAAGATGATCTCGCCTTCTCTTTCAAGATGAAAGACACATAACATTATGATAAATTAGAATGGTGTGTGTGTATGTGTGTCTGTATGTAAAAGAGATGGAGGAAGAGAGGTAGAGAGAAACAGGGAGAAGTAAAGACAAAGACAGAGATAGAGAGAGACTGGAAAAGAAAAAAAAGAAGAGAAACGGAGAGGAAAAGAGAGATAAAGAAAAGAAGAAAGAGGTAGAAAATACCCAAACATGCATGCTTCATTTCATAATCAGTTGCTATAACTGTGCCACAGGTGTGGATAAAGACATTGATGTATGACTAATGGTCCTTTCCACAGTGTCGGTAATACAATAACTAAAGGCATTTGCAATCTCCAGTGCTTTTTCCCTGAGCCAGGAAAAGAGAATGATAACAAAGAAAGAATATAGTCAGTTCTTGCTCTAACCACAGTCATCTGAGTGGCTTGTAAATGTGGAACAGAGTTCATCTCAATGTGACAGCAAACTGACTCACTGATAGCCACAATTCTTTAATTGAGAACCACACTTAAAAAGATGGTATCTTGAAGAAAAGTTCAACCAAAGGGATGATATTTTGATCAATCTGTATCTCATGCTAGGAAAAAAAAAAACTCAACATGGCCAGCTCTCTGCATGAACCCTGTGTCTTACTTTTATAAGTATGAAGGAAAGCAAGAAATCCAAAAGCATCTAAGTTGATTTTCTAACACAAATGATATATTTACTTTGCTATATGTCGTAAACCCATCATAAACCACACCAAGAAGCTCCTATTATGTTTACTTTATACATATTTATATTCACATGTGTACATGTTTAGTTTCCTGCTGTAGAAAATAAGTTCCTTAGGCTAGAGATTGATAGCCATGGAGATAATTTGCAACAGTTAAACAATAAAAAAGAAAAAAAAACTTTCAACAAAGGCATGAGTGTTCTAAGTCAGAGACCTAAGTACCAATATGGAAGTAACCATTTCTGGAAGGTGTCATTTTGAATGGTATGGTGAAGCAGTTTCTGCCACAGATGTTTTCTGACATCTAACATGCAAACATGATATTCAGGATAAATTCAAGAACTTTCTTTCCCAATAGTACTATTACTTAATACCTCAGGACAGGGAACAAAAATCTTCAACTAAAATAGTACTATCTTCAATGGGGGATAGAAACCACTAAATACATTTTTATAACATTCACATCCCCTGAATACTTTTTTTAAATCTCTCAAATGAATTAAGAGAAAATGACATTTCTTTTCAAAGGTCCATTTTTCAAATGGTCTGCCTGAGTAAATTACCTCTATGAGGCCATAGATAATAAATCAATAGCCCAAGGCACCTTCTTTTCCAGTAAGGGCTGTATTTCTTCTATGTGGTGGTAACCAGATGTTCAATAGCTGGTATTTTTAAAACCATTAAACATTTCAAGAAGTTGACCCATTTATTTGTAGATAGTCACTGTACAGGATGCTGTCAAACCTCTTTTGTCACCAAAATGTTACCTCCCTCCATTCCCTTGATGTCACCTTTAAAGCCATTAAAAAAAATCTTCATCTTCTTCTTGCCTTCCTTTCTGGAAAGCAAACTACTCACATGCCTCCACCCACCACTCTGTTGACAAAGAGGTGTGACTGCATAGAAGCCTCCAAAGAAAAGATACTAAGGAATTATACAGGGTATCTTTCAGTCCAAAGTGGTAATGGGAACAAGAACCTTCTCTACCTTGCAGGTCAGCTTTGGTCAACGCAACTTTGTTAGCAAAAAAACAGAAAAAAAAGCGAAAACAATAACCAGAGGTTAGTAAGAGGCAGATTAAACCAGGGTAACATTACAGAAAAAGAAAAAAGTAATCCGCATTAACAAACATAGCCAGATCATACAATTAATAAGCACATGGGTAGTACACTGATGCAGCAAAGACAGCATGGAGCAATGAACTCAAAGACAAAAAAAATGTATCACAGGGTTTGGTAAGAGACAAGATGGTGTCCAAGGCAGCCAAGCAAGAGCAGTGCAAAATCAAACCCAGCAAAGCATAAGCAATGGGCAATAATATCACATTCACAAAGTCAACTCCAAAATAGAAAATCAAGAGCAAATGGTTTTCAAGGGATCTGGCTTAGCAAAGAGAAATAAGAAAAGAAGAATTTCATGTCAGGGCAGGGTGAGAGATGGGTAGGGGACTCAAAGGGCACAAAAGTTCTGAACATTGAAAAGTTAAACATGAAGCATCCATTTAAGGAACACTCCTTAAACCCTTCCACAAGTGACACCAAAGAAGGCTGTACTCAAATCACAAACTTATTCAGCCGTTGACACAAAGGGATTTGGGAACACTAAAGGAATCTAAATTTTTTTTTCTTCAGAGTTGTTTTAAACATGAGTGTGATGGTTGCTGTAAAACTTCAGACCCATAGCCACAAATCATTGCCTCTTTATTTCATTTAGATTTGAGAATGACCACGTCAGCTTCCCCTATTCCCCACCCCCTGCCACCTATTAACCCATGTTTATATATTATTATTTAAAGAGTTTCTATCTGCTACTGTGGGAAAACTCAGCTCACTCAGTTCTTGGTCTATGTAGCAGAACTATAAGGGAGACTATAATCCCTTAGGAGAATAGTCATTAGAAATAAAATAAAAATTAAGGTAAAGTTTTGGCAGGAGAAGACGTGGTTGGTGCCATATATCTATTCCATATACCAAGGAAAGCTTGATTTTTTTTTTTAACAAGACATTATGCTTTACATTTAGTTTCTCTTATTTTCCTTAGTGAATCAGAGATAGTGAGGGAAAAACAACTCTTTTTATTATGAATAGAATTTATATTATTCCATTTAAAATCATAGGATCATAAATCAGGTTCCCAAGAGCTAGAAAGGATCTCAGAGGCCATATAATCCAACAACCTCATTTTACAAATGAGGAAACTGAGGCCTTGAGAGGATGACTTGTCTAATGTCACAAAAGTGACAGGAGACATTACCAATGGCTGTGATAAGAATATTTAATCTATTTTAATCTGTTTGCTCTATAAGAGTGAGAGCAAAATATACTCATTTTTAACTTACTACTATAAGGAGATACAGGGTTTATCTAGAAGCAACAAAACCTTCTCCCCGTTCCTTCTCTTGTTCTATAAATGGACATTATTAAAAGAAATGTCAACCATTTCCTACAGTTCCCATCAAATTAACATCTAAAAACCTTTATGAGGTTATTTTGAAGGTTACATAATTTGACAACAATAATCCCTCTTTTTAGATTCTCACGTTTGTGTGTGTGTGTGTGTGTGTGTGTGTGTGTGTATGCACATGCACATACATTGTAAGGGTCAAAGGGCGGTTTTCCTTCCTCGTTATACTTTTAGTAGTTCTATTTCACAAATTCAATGAAACACCTGGGAACTCTTACTGGGGCTTGTTCAAAATGGTACATAGTTCCAAAGACATCAATTTATGACTTGATTCACTTTTCAGGCATTCTGTTCCTGGCCACTTAAGCTAATTACCCTAGTCATTTATGTATAATAAACAAAGACCTTCTTCCCTTAAAACTCATCTTCCACTTCAGTCCACCTAGTGAGGAGGTTATAATGCTTAACATGTAACCATCATAATTATCTCCATGGCAATAGAGTGCAGTGTTATTAGACCCACAGGACTTGTCATGGAGTTGAATATCATATGTGGTTTTGAGCAATCACCCATCCTCAAAATGAAGGTCAGAACCCACTACAATTAATTTCATGAATCACACAAAACTTCATGCCAAATTGCATGGTAGGATTCAAGAAGAGTCCTTCCCAGTGACATAGAAAATTTCATTCTTCTCAGAGTTCTTAATTATGCTCTATATTTTTAAAAATATTCTATATGGCACCCAATTACCTTTAAGATAACAACTTTTAAAAATTACCAACATAAAAGTGTTTTTATTTAGAATTCACATTCAATTTAGTAACACTCAAATAGGAAATTAAGGTTATATTTCTTTTTATTCAGCCTATATGTTTTAATATTCTAATTTTTTTAAACTATTGCATTTGCATGGCTCCTAATCAGAAATATCAATGATGATGATTTGTACTTTATAGTGACATCCATTTTACTAGTAATTTTAAACCTATTATCTTCTTTGATTCAATTATCTGTTTTACACCAGCATCATTATAACTAGTTATCATGGAAATCCAAGATTGTTTATATGAATCAACACTTTAGGTCAGACCCTGAATTCTAAATGCTGGCCCTCTTAGGATTATAGGCAGAGTTCACAATAAAGTTATTCTGTTTGAGTTGAAAAAGGTATAGAAGGAGTCACAAAGAAGAACATTTATCAGAATAAAGGCTGAAATTTAAAGGACAGAGGGATATTAAGCAATGCCAAAAAGTACTCGTTCTAATCCTCTCCACCTTTTCCACACAATCTCTCTGAATTAAGTAGTTAAAATAATTTATCAACAAAATAAAGGAAAAGGAAAAAAATAGAATGGGATAAAAGGATGCTCTAACTTTTTATTTGAAGAATTGAGGAAACTGACTCTTAAGAGATAGGAAATGGCTTCTACAACCACAAAACAGATTGGGTAGACAGGAAACCTTTTAGAGTGTGTTTGATGGACATGAGTGAGTATCCAGTTAACATAAAGGGGGAATGGGAATGGAATTGAGTACTAAGGAGGAAATGGAACAGCACATTACAACAAGGTAAATTAATGAGGCCCACACGGAAATATTGTTAGCACAAATAAGGCAACGTGAGGCTGAACCATTCTAAATGAAAAAAAAAATTCTGAGATATCGATAATTGATGGTGATTCACTCACTTTGTCTTGCAGGCTATGTGAAAAAATCTGTCTGCAATCAGAGATCCAGAGTATAACGAAATTCATTAGAAGAGTGTTTCTAAAGCTGTTCTGAGGAAAGCTAGGAAATCTATAAAATATTCCAAGGGATCCCAAAAGAAAAAAAAAAGTTGCAGTAGTATATAAGTACACACAGAAAGACACTTCTTTTCTGTATCTATCAGTTTCATAAAATATCTGAATTTAATCAATGCAGACAAAAACACCAGAGATGGATCAGCATTAATCAAATGGCCAAAAATGGTGTCTTATTGGTCTAGAATTAGTCATTGAGCATTTCTAGTACTGTATGATCTAAAATCATTGGGCTGTCTCTGGAAAGAGTGTGGGTCCTCCTGAAGTTTGACTCAAAGCAAAGGGTTGGTTCTGCCATTCCAAAAGGCTTAAGAACCAGTTAATACTCTAAGAACTGAAAGTGTTCAACATTGCCCTCTGCTGGTGAAAATCAGACTGTTACACAAATTGGACATCCCTCAGAAAGGTCTACTAGATGGATCACTTTTGAGAAACAGAAGTAAAAGTTCCTTCAATGCTGCCCACATAATAATACTTGAAACTTCCTTGCAATGTGACTAGAGCTGCTAAGTCACTGGCTTGTAGCATTTGGTGCCCTCCCCCACCTTCCTGATACTGAATAATTCATTGCCATTACAAAGTTTCTGTGCTTCCTTAAGTCATTCTGGAACTGAGGGCAGAAGTAACGGGGTACTGTGATGCTGATGCTGGGGAAAGTGTGTCGTGCTCTAGAAGACATCTGCTCATTGTACTTCTATGAGATTTGTGGCATGTTATAGATAAACCCAAGTATTGGCATGAATATGTTGATGATGATGAGACTTGAAAGGTTGAAAAAAAAAAGTAATAGAGAGGATGAGGTGCAGGGGGAAGGGATAGAAGAAGGAGGCATTGGCAGAGGCAGCAGGTAGGCTAATGCTTGGGACCAGGGTGCAACTATAAGAGAGGGTACCTTCACATCCACGCTCGATCTGGCCACTCCTATGAAGAGCATCATTGATCAGATCTGGCAGGCGCCCATTCAAGTCCACAGATGCTAGGCAGCCTTGGAAGCCATCCCGTGAGGCCACAAGCTTTGGGAGGTTGCTGTACATGCCTTGGGCAAGACCGGCCATGTAGAGGTCACCTGAAAAAAAGTTGGTATGGGGCAGATGAGGGACGTGAATCCAGGTGTCTAGCTTTGAACTAATTATAGATTTCACATAGCTGAGGGGAAAAGTGTTTCAAGTAAATATGTACTTATTATATATGCTTATGCCTATTAAAATCCCTAAAATATGAGTCACGGAGTTTTTTTATTGAAAAGCAACCCCTCCAACACTTTACATTGATAGGTGCTGAAGGATCTACAGAACATATATTCTCACACAGCTAAAAATATGCAAGCAACTTTTGAGGTATGACCAAATAGAGAAAAGAAAGAATTGAACTTAGGAGTGATAATCCAACACAGATGCATCACTCTTAACTTGATAAATTTACCTCTCTTCCTCTGAAAAATGGGTAAAATATAAAAACAAACCAAAAAAATACCCCACAAGCTAGGAAAGACAAACTTTCTTAAAGATCTTACCCTTCAGATCCAGATTTTTGGCACCATTGATAACCTGAGTGACCACCTTGGTATCCACCTTCAGGCTATGAGTATTACTGTTGTCTCTGGTGATGACAACATTATGCCATTGGTTATCATTCAGTGGGCGGTCACTATTGCCCTTGATGACATTGGGACCATTTCCAAGGTCAAACACATAGTGTATATAGCTGTGAGGGGAATAAAAATCATTTGATGGTCAGAGTGGTCAGATAACTTTTATATATGTAAATATTTCAAATAAATATGCACATGATTATTATAATAAAAGTGACAAAAATAATACTTGCATATAAAATGGATTATACATATATACAGTCACATTCATAGCCACAGATTATTTCTTAAGTTTCTATAATGAGATCATTAATACACTATACAAGCTACCAAGCAATATTCCCCAACCCCAGAAGAAGGTCTTTCAATATATCGTTCTGCAAATCAATGACTTGAACTTGTGTGATTCATATTAACACAATATTTGCTCTTAATCTTTTGCTTCTAAAATACTTGACAGTCACCAGAAGCACTGTACTACAGTTCAAGGTATTAAGGTATATAGGTGGTGCAGTGAATAGAATGTTAGATGTGGAGTCAGGAAGATCTGAGTTCAAATCTTGCCCTAAATACTTACTAGCTAAGAGTACCGAGGCAAGTAACTTAAATCATTGTCTCCTGCATTTTCTTCAACTGTCAAATAGAAATAAAAAGACCACCTAGGCCTCTGGGTGTTTGTGAGGCTTAAGTAGCCTCACAAAGTCAAGTACTTTGTAAACCTTTGAGTTCTATAAATACAAGTTATTATTATTTTACAAGTCTAAGAATTAAAATATAGATTTATTTCATGATCTGCCATGTGAAAGAATTCATCATTAAGCGGCCAGCCTATTGATGATTAATCTCTATTAACCAGGTTGGTCCTTAGAAAGTAGTCTTATCACCAGGCTTATACTTGAAATCTTATTAGCATGAAAGAAATTGATACATCTTGTGCTCTACTGGTGTAGTCTGTTAGACCATAGGGTCACCTCCCCATAATGTTGGACATCAAAGGTCGCTTTTATGGGGGCACTGACTTGGGATTTCAAATCCTTGCTTTTTACTCCTTCCAAGTTCCCTTGTCCAGACTCTCAATGATTCTTAGTAACTACCAAGGTAGGCAGTCCCCACCTTACTGATAGCTATGTTCCAGAAGCTCATTGGTTGGAACTGATAATGCATTTTATCCATTGAAAGAATATTATGTACATGACAGGCTCCCAAGCTAACTATATAAGGTCCCAGGAAATATCATTATCCCTATGTATTCTACAATATATTTAGCATAGTAAAAGTATCAAGGAACTCAACCACCATATGCAACTATATTTCTGGAACCAAGTTATTCTGGGTCTCAGCATGAGATACCTCTATCCAACCGTAAGGTGGAATGGGTGATTCCCTCTTCCCTACTCTATTAATGTGATGAGCAGGTGAAATGGAATCCCACTCTCCCAACTTCACATCACTGATAGCTTCAAATAGGATTATAGCAGGACAGGATTAGGGGTGGGGAAGTTGGGGAAAAAAGACTCCAAGTTCTTGGACAAGGAGCACTAGGGGCATGACTATATACAACTCTAAATACTCATAGAACATTTCTCTACACTAGGTTTACTCCATAATGAGCCTGCCTTTTTTTCCTCCCAATGTCCCAATGATTGGCCTGCCCATTTCCCTAGCCACTGCCAAGTGTTAAGAGGTTTCTGTCTACGGCTTAGAAAGTTATTCAGGAGTGATTGTTCATATGTTAAAAAAATTAAGTTGAGATAGACAATTTCACTTCTTGTCTCATTTATCTGTGTATACAACATACATTAAAAGAGGAATGCAAAAGCACACTTTTTAATATGGTTTCTAGGGAAGTATTAAGTTACAAAATGAGGTATTGTCTGTATTAAGTCAATGGTAAATTTGGGAAATATACATATGGATTTTTCCCCTCTTCCCATGCCCAAACAACACCCTAATAATCCCAGAAAAGCAATCACAGATAGAATGGAAGCTCCATGAGGGCAAGTAATGTTTTATTTTTTTCCTTTGTATCCTCAGCTTGTAGCAGTGTCTGGCACACAGTTGGCACTTAATAGATTCATTGACTGATAAAAAGAGGGTGATGAAATTAATTAGCAAAGTAGATTTTTTTATATCCATTTAGATTGAATGTTTTCTATTTAAAATATGAAACATAAGATGTCCAATCACTTACCCTTTGACCAATTCAACTGCAATAAAATCATTGCCATCCCCACTGTTGAAGAGGATGAAGCCATCAGCTGAGGTGGTCTTAAACTGGAAGAAGAGGTGCATGGAGGTGTAGGCCTGGAGAGTGGCCAGGCTCAAGTAGCTGCTCTTGGTCTTGAAGGTGACAGGGTCAGCAATAATATTTCTCAAGCCAAAGCGGGCCTTTAGCTCACAGTAGTCAATGTCACCATTCTTGCACAAATCAATGTAGAGAAGTCCATTAAACATGAGGCTCTGTAGGTGGCCAATGAAACTTGAGGGGATAACTGAGATGTAACGCTTCTCTGTCATGATGCCCGTTTCAATATTGTGGAACTCTAAGCGTGTATGGTCACCCACCATTGTACCTGCATGAATAATTATGGGGTATAAAGAAAGAAGTAACCCTTTAGCATGGGGCCAAATCAAGAATCACCAGGTTCAATTTGTTTCTATATATAACATGAGGAGAAGTAGTCAGTTTACCTGAAAAAGATAAAACACCGTGGTACCTGGGTGACAGAGTAGATAGAGCACCTGAACTAGAGTCAGGAAGACTTATCTTTCTGAATTTTAATCTGACCTCAGACACTTCCTAGTTTTGTGATCCTGTGTAAATTATTTAATCCTATTTGCCTCAGTTTCCTCATCTGGAAAATGAGTTGGAGAAGAAATGGCAAACCATTCCATTATCTTTGCCAAGAAAATCCCAGATGGGGTTATAAAGAGTCATACACAACAGGAAAAAGAAAAATGACTCAACAACAATGAAAAAAGTGATCTCATTCCTAGTGATCTCACTTCCTAGTCATCTCATTCTTGAAATATGTTGACAAGCAGATGTTTCAAATACGTAATAGTAGAAAAGGAAATATAAAGTCAGGACTAAGTTGAATATCAAGATGATTATTAATGTGCCCTGCCTCTGTAAAACAATCAGTCTTTGGTATCTTCAACTTAGCAAAGTTTCAAGGATCCTTCATACCTCTATTATTTTATATTCTTTAGTTCTTAGAAGGTGAAATAAATTTTATCGGGAAACAGAAATCTGATGCAGGTACTGTGTGGTTCTTTCTCTATGACAGAATGTACATAGTAATACTTAGGACTATAACAACAAAGTCAAGATAGAATATTTGAGAGTGAGACCTAGCTCTCAAACATTTTAAATAAGTAGCTTTCTAATCCAATATACTATGTTTTAATAGCATGGAAAGCAATGTTAGAAATTCACCAAAATAATTTTCATAGAAGTTGGCATTTGAACTATTTTGTTTTCCTTTTGGCACCTGAACTCAGATTATTATGCATTAGCATTTTGTAAGTTGATACATATGTGTGATTTATCATAATTGAATAAAAAACCCAAACCTAGTTCATATTTTGCAAGTTTGGGAATGACTATTTGGATGTAAAACGATAAATAATATTGGTAACTTAAAGGGTTTATTTCATAGAGTAATGAAGCAATGATGCTGGTGGACTGTTTTCAGAGTTTATGAGCCCCTTTCACTCAAAGCCTTTAGGCAGAGGTTGAATGACACCTTGTTAGGGTCATTGTGGAACAAATTAATGATATATGTAGTGTTTGGACAAGATGAACTCTGAGGTCCCCTCCAACTCTAAGCTTGGATGATGCTCTGATCTATGAGACATTGTAAGTCTTAAAGGCTAGAGGTTGGGGAAAGAAAGGTAGTTCTATAAAGAAAAACCTTTCAGAAGAGTTGTAGGTTTGAAATAGGAAAAAAAAACATCTCACATACGTCATGGTTAATAATATATGTAAGTTTACTAATATTGGCCATGCTTTATCCTATTGCCCTTTGCATTACAGTATTTGTGATTTTAAATCTTCTGAGATCATAGCGTTCTATGATTTACCACCATATAACATCACTGGGAAAATTCTGGGATTAAATGAGAGAGAAAGAAGAAGCCAGAAAACACTGAGGAAGGGAAAGGAACTATATAGTTCATGTGGACTGAAGTATTTAAATAGACAATTAATGAATTAATTAATTTTTAAAATATTTTTTGTCTATTATGTGCTAGGCATCGCACTATATGGTGGGAATAAAGATCTAACCACAAACATGATCTAGACCCTGCCTTCAAAGGATTACTGTTTAATAGCAAAACTCAGTGGAAGGAAGAAAGTCCCAATGCCCAGATGGTGAGTAGCTAACATTGAAGATTCTGTTTAAGAAAGTAATGATATCCTCAGTTTGGTTAGCACTCTGAGGGTTATAGGTAGATGCAAGGTACTTATTAGTATTATAATTATCATATCTAATTAAATATTATTATAACTAATAATAAGAATAATTCTATTTAAAGGGGGATAACATTTTCCTTAAATGAAAGAGTGATTTGCTCAAAGATTATTTGGTTTAGGAGTCACATATATGTAAAATATCACTTGGGAACATCTCTGCTGTTGCAGTGTCCAGAAGGACTGGGGGGACACTGCAACAGCAGAGATGTTTGAAATCTTTGAGCAAATCATATGCCCACACTTTCCCCAATCTTAGAGAAAGAAAGAGATAGAGATAATATGTTACATATATATTAAGATGTCCCACTCCAGATATATATGTATCTACTTCTACATATCTATCCATATCTACATAGATATGTTCCTTTTTACATAACATCCTGGCAACTCATTGTCTCTTATTTTTTAAGGCCAAACATCAAGGTATTTACTCTCTAAAAAATGTCAGTATATTTCAAATGAAGTCTTAATGAAGAGTGTTTTCATAGACCCCTGAGTGTTGTTAAACTGGATTAAAATGTTTAGAGAACCACAAAGAGGGGAAAGGCAAATCTGGAACCAGACTAGGAAAGGTTTATCCACATTAGATTTGATAAATTACAATACATGATGAATAAGTGTTATGGTTCTGGGAATCCAGTGATGGAAATTGATGTAAAATTGGTATATTTTCTTGAACATCTCCTTAGTCTCCAGTGATCAGAGAAAAGGTAAGGCTTGAATAATTCCATCGAGTTAACACTTCAGGAGGTGAATTGTTGGTAGTATCATAGAGAAACCAAGAAAGCTTTGAAGATCTTTGTAGGTGGCTGTAACTTTGCCCACAACATCCCTGAACCTATGTGGTTATCTTTAAATTCTCACAGGTAGATGGACTACTCTAGGAATTCAATCTCATGTTGGATTGGAATAGATACTTTTCTAGTTTGGGTCTCATTTGGCAAACAGATGGCATTGCCATTTACATTAGGTGGCTGTAATGATGGGCTGTTAAAGTATTCATGAAACAAGTGATTGAGAGGCATCAATGAAAGATATCAAAAGGATAGGAAATCTTATCTCAAATTAGTCTTAGAAATTCTCAAAGGTTCAGTATTTCTGTCTTGCAAATTCAAAGACAAAAACAAGAGTCTCTGCCCTCGGGAAGCTTATATTCTTTCCAGGGGAAATAACATGTAAGAATATAAATAAAACATATCACCAACATTAGCACAAAATAATTTGGCAGGAGGCAGCCCTAGCAACTGAAAGTCCTTGTGTAGGAGGTTAGATGGGGACCTTCCATTGCTAATAGAAATTAGTAAATAAGGCAATAAAACATTTCTTAACCTGGGAAGAGTTTGTGTTGGGGAGGAATGGGGGCAGGGGAGATGCAAAAAGAGGAGAGAGGCTAATTTAAATTTCCTAATTTTATTACCCCTGTTAATAATTTTCAAAATCCTTGTCTTTGTTAAAAAATATTTAGGCCATCTCTCACAAGCAAAATCATTTATTATTTTTAATTTCCTAGACCTTCTTAATGTTCACACTTGGATTCTTCCCTCAGTAACAAAGTAGGGGGTAAGACCTGAATAGGCTCAAGATGAAAGGGCTTCATTAACTTCAAACACCAAATTACTCCATGACTTCAGCATTGTATGGTTTAGCAATGATTTTTAATTATTATGGGTAACCAAATGCCTAATTTATAATTACCTTTATTTCAGTGTTTCTATAAAGAATAGTGAGGGAGGGACTGTGCATTACTGTGGATGCTGGAAGTCTGTAGCTGCTTATCTAAAAGCATGTTTTTCAGCATACAGATCTTCCTACACAAAGGCCATATTTTGGGGGGAAAGTATTAGGATGAGCCTGCCATCTAGTGGCTAAGTTCTTAAAAATAGCTTCACTGAACTAAATGGAATGACCTGATCTAGACTGTTAAAACCATTTTCTTCCTTGTGGTTTTTCTAAAATGACTTCACAATTACCTGAATGATAAATTCATGTCTGAGTATGCACTGTGTATTTTCAGTTGCTTTACCCTGGCCCCCCACCCCATTCTCTCCAAAGTCTATGTCTTCATCAACAAATTCAAGGGGGAAAAAAGGAATCTTTACCTGTTGTTCTAGTATTATTTCCATGTAACTAGGGATATCTGCATGAGATAAGCTTACATTCGGTAGGTGGAGGGCAGTCTTTTAGATGATTCTGAGAATAAGTATGGGAACTCATACTTATGGAGGGGCAGATGAGCCCAAGATTTTGGTTTTAGTTTGAGAGGGGAGAAGGAGAAAGAGAAAAAGAAAGCAAGTACAACAAAAGCAAAATGGTAAAATGAGACTGACAGTCGGTAGAAACAGGTGGGAATTTTGAATGGAAAAAGACTGGGTAATCTGGACATACCTAGTGCCCTCTCTGCTTGTCACTCTGTGTATTAAAACCCCTTGGGAGGTGGGTGAGGCTAGAAGGAACTGGAGCTCCTATTAGGAAAGGCTGATGAAGGTTTAATTCCATAGCTATCCTCGCCTGAAGAGTACAGAGATTTACCTTCAGAATTATCTATTTCTTTAAGTTATTTATAATTCCTGATTTTTAATATAAAATGATTACGTGTTATAACTGCTGATGTATGCATGTTTGTAATTATAGACAGTATACCCACAATGGAAGGAGCTAACAAAGGGGTTTGTGGCACATGAACCATTTGGAGGTTTAACCCTAAAATACTATAGATAGGGTTCTTCCACTCTCATAGAGACTCTGAGTTATAATCATGTAAGAATTTTATAGGTTTGTTTTTATTAACTCTTATAAGTGTCTAAAAAGCAAGATACTAACCATATGACTTAGAACCACTTGTCCTAGGCTATGAAAGAGTTATAAGTAAAAAGACTTAGGTTGTGTCAGCAGGCTTAGTAAAAGCAAAATGCTTTCTTCAGAGACAAGTAGCCTCAGGTGGGGTTAATTCCCTCACTATTTCTTTGCTTCAGAAACTGATTTGTCCCTGGTGAGGAACATGCCTTGTAAAGGAGAGCAATACCAATAGCTGGCTAAGAGATGATTTGGAGAAAATCCCAGATTCTAGAAGTGGGTTTCATGAGGAACATCACTTACTTTCTTTTTTAAACCTACAAACCCTTCCAGATAGTTCTACTTGATGTTTGGTCTATTTAGATCTGAAGTGGTCTATTTTTTTTGCCCCCAACTACAGCTGAAATTGTTATAGAAATAGATAGAAATCCAAGAAATCCCCTCCCCAAAAGAATGAAAGTTCTTTGAGGGCAGAGACTGTTCCATTACTATTTTTGTATCCCCCTGAGACTTGCTCATAGAACATCAAGACTGGACCTATGATTTCACTGACCTGGAATTAAAAAAAACCTACCAAATTAATTAAAATTTAAAATTAAATTAAAATTTAAAAATTCTACCAATTTAGTCATCTTCTCTGCAACTTAGAGTCTTAGGGAATTACCTAGAGCATGGAGAAGTGAGGTGATTTGCTCAGTACTTTATGGCAGTATTTTATCAGTAGAATGCATTCCTTGCTCTGAGACTCTATCTACCACTCCCAAACACTCTCCTGTTTGTTAAATTTAATTGAACGCCATGCAAAATAAGGAAAACCCATCTTAGGTACAACCTCTCCTTATGTAGTAGAGCTACACACACACTTAGGCACATTTTCTGAAGCTGACTCCTCTCTCTGGGGTACCAGACTCTAAAAGTGTGGAAGTACTTATCTGCATGGACAAATAAAGATTTTCTTAATCATATCACAAGGACCTCAGAAAACAATAAATTAATCTAGAAGAAGCACTATTATGTGATGATCCCTTTGCTAGGGATGGTAGATGTAAAACAAAAATGAAAATCCTTTTCCTGAGAGACAATGCATACTTATATAGGTGCACACAAAATACAAGATAAATTTGAGGGAAAGTCATTAGCAGCTGGCAGATCAGAAATGGGCTCCTGAAGAAGGTGGTACTAGAACTTGTCCTCAGAGGAAACAAAAGATGCGAAGAAACAGAAGTCAGGAGGTAAAGTCAGATCTAAGGTCCTGGAGATGGAGTGCATGTATGAGAAACCATAAAAAGGCCATTTCAATTAGGCTATAGTGTATGTGAAGGGTAGTGATCTATAATAAGGCTGAAAAGGTAGGCTGAAGAAAGACTATGAAGGGCTTGAAATGCCAAACAGAAGAGTTAATAGCTGATCCTAGAAGTAATAGAGAGTCAGCAGAGTTTATTCAGTACAGAAATAAGGAAAATCATTTTGACACCTTTATGAGGGATAGACTAAGAAAGGAGAGACTCTATATATATATATATATATATATATATATATATATGTGAAAATTAATTAGGAGGCTCTTACCCTAACCATATATGTGTGTGTATGTATATATGCACATATGTATGTACATATACACATATATACATATGCATATATGTGTATATACACATACACATACATACAGTCCAGGAGAAAGGTGAGGGGGGCTTGAACTAGGGTGGTAGCTATGTGAGTAGAAAGAAGGAAACATTCACAAGACATGTTCTAGAGGTATTTGACAACTGATTGAAATCTAGGATGAGTGAGAATGAGGAGTTCAGGATGATGCCAAAGTTGCAAAGCTGGGTGAGTAGAAAGATGGTGACACCTTTAAGAGAAATAAGCAAGTCAGGAATTGGAGTCATTTGAAGGATGTGAAGGAGATAGTTCTGTTTTGAAAGTGTGGAGTTTGAAATCCCCAGGAGACATCCAGTTTGATTAGTCTGTTAGTGATGCACAATCAGAGGTTAAGGATAGAAATCATCTGGTTCTGTCACCTTATTTTACATATGAGGAAACTGAGGCTCAGATAGCTTGAAGTAATCTGCTCAAAGTCACAAAATGAGTTAGCCCAGGGTCCTGAATCATAGTTTACTATTTTTTCCCACTGCATTACATTTCATTTCTGCTCCTGTTCCTGATAAAGGTCTCTTTATCCTTAATTTTTCCCCTTTATAATCTATAACTGCTCTATTCAAAGCATTTGCCTGTGGATCTAGGATATTGTATGATCTAGAACATAATTCAGTCTCACTGTTGGAGATCATCGGTGAAGAGATGGGAATTATTATAAATTTCAATTGGAAGAGTGCAGGATGTCATTCAAAAGGGCTTTCCTATCTAACCCAATAATGCCCATTCTTCAAAGTTCAGTTCAAATAACTCCTTTTAACTTTGGGCAAGTAAATTAACCTCCCATGGTCTCATTTTCTTTATTTATAAAATAATAGGAACTGGATTAGATAGCTTCTTGAGGTCCTATCAGCTCTAAATCTGTGATTCATGGAGATACAAAGGTCACTGATTTCTTGGACTGCCCAAGGAGTGCAGTAAAGACATGCTCACTCACTGAGAATCCTGGAAGTTGACATCTTCACAGTCCTGGAAGAGATTGGGTCTTTTGTGACCTTTGAGGTGACTGGTAGAGTTCTCCCAGTATTCCCAGTGAGTATTCAGACAATTACCCTACCCACCCGGTAGTTGGAGACCCAATTGAATAAATATCAGTCTGAGCCTGTCCAAACACCATGTCACACTATGACTCCCTTTCTCCTCTATAAGCCATTTGCAACCACTATATTACTCATCTATCACTCCCTCTGAATTCTATTGACCTTCATAGTCTGTACACACACTTTTATCCTTATAAAGTCTAATGTTTTTTCACTAATTGTTTCATTGTGTTAATTGTATTGCCCTCGAAATAATGGATATTCTTTGAGACAAGAAAATATACATTATATTTCTTTCACCTACCTTATAACACCTAATAGTTCTGGGTGTAAATCAAGTTCTTATTAGATACTTCATGACCAATTGAAATTTTGAAATAAGTTCATACTGTGTTCAAGGAAGTCGCCTAGTAGTTGTAACTACAGAGTCAAAATGAAAGATTCCTTCCCCTCAAGGAGCTCACATGCCCTCATGGAGCTTACATGTCACTGGACCAATCGAAGTTAAAAAAGAAAGGAAAAGATAACTGAAAAACAAAAAAAAAATTAAGGGCAGAAAGAATGAAAAATTGCAGAAAAATTGAACTCACCCTCAGCCACATCATCATCCACAGTAAGCTTAAGGCTTTTTCCTCTCCTCACCACCCGAACAGTGTGCCATTCATTGTCATTGAGTTTCTGTCCAGCATAAAGGGTCTCGGGTCCTTTGCCTAAGGATAGTGGTAATGGCCAAAGTTAGTACCAATTTCATAAATAAGTGATCTTCAAAGTAGAATAATCAAAGCCACACTGGTGTATAAGACCTATCAGCACTTGGGGGACTAACTTCATTCCAAAAATATGAAAGGTGACCCTGATTAGGCCCATTCAGCTTTTACCTCTCATGAAACCCAAAGTAGAAAGAGCTAAGGCCTGTCTTTTCTTATGAAAGCCATCATTCTTAATTCAAAGAGAGAGTATCTCAGTGGCAGGGCAGTTATAAGGATGTGGTGTTAAATACAAACAATTAAGGAATGAGACTTCCTTGGGAATAAGATACAGCTTTAACAAGGCTTCTCAAATTATAAAAGAGGATATCCAATACCCTCAGGGGGCAAGAAATTTATCCAAAGTAGCTATGGATCATTCCCATCCTTAAAGTATTACACACCAGCTTGGCTTTGCTTGGAGGGGATAAGGGGAAGTTCATCTTTTGTACAAAAAGAAAACTTCAGCATAAACCTGTTTATTCTGATTTTTTTTCATTAACAGAGTATTCTCACAAAATTTCCCCAATAGGGCTTGTTGGTACCCCACTTAATTCCATTTAGAATAGTTATTTTTGTTTGTTTGTTTTAACTACCCTTGTTTACAATGCTCCTGAATGAACTGTGAGTGGCCTTAAATATATCCCATTTTTCTCTGTCTACCAGAAAGATTTCAAAATCTAAAAATTTAAAACCGCTTTCACTTCAACAATTTAAACTGAAGTTAAAAAATATTGGGTGCTTCCTCAGTTCAGACTGACTGCGCTGGGGACACAGAGACATAAACAGTACACCCCCTATTCTCAAAATGCTTACATTCTACTTGGGATATAAAACATATACTCAGATTAATAAATATAAAATAATTTTAGGGAGAGGAGAACACCAACAAATGTAAGGAATCAGGAAAGGGCTAACAAAGGAGGTGGCATCTGAGATCAAAAATAAGTCATTTCACATCAAGAAAATGAAGATCATGTCAACAAACTTTCTATCTCCAGACAACTGCATGACTTTCAAGTTCCAGAATGACTTACTCATTAGTACTATGCTTGGGGTAGGAAATTATGGTCTTAGTTATCAAAGTTGGTAAAAGATTTTTATTGCTAACATTTAGGGTTATTAAGATCTGCTCCTTCAGGGATCATTTGGAATAAGAAAACTGATTGCCACTTTAGAACCAAAGAACCAATGCAAAGAATAAGGTAAACAACCAAAGATTTAGAACAATGTTAAAGATTTTTTTTGGATAGTACTTTAAAGATTTGTACCTCGAAGAAAGGTATTGAAAAAAATACATTTTTTGGATAGTGAATGTAACTATTGACCTGTGGATTTCACTGTCCCTAGATAATCACTTGGAAGAGATTTTTAGAAAATTCTGGGTTATAATGAGGCCCTATAGATTTAAAGCATCTGAAACTTCTCAGGTGAATACTCATTGAATGTCAATTCATAATGACAGTGCTGAGTATAATTGTCCGTGTTTCTAACCATCACTGATATGAGTCAAGAAACCATAGACCCTCAAAATTGTAAGGGATGTTAAAGGTCACCCTTGTTATCAGTTGAAAACCTGAATGAAAGTTCTACTACCTTCAGTGTACCCAACAAGTGGTTATCCAGTATCCACTTGAATATTTGTTTATCTTTGTGAAAATCTTAGCTGCCTTCTCCTTAAGGCTGGTGTTTTGAATAAAAAGATGAAATGCTTCTATAATCAGCATTTAAAGTAAAGATAATTGTACCCATATTTCCATTTGAACAATTTTACTTCTGCATAGCCCTTATTTGTGAATGGAACAGAAATTGAGGTTGGAGAAAAATTTTCACTTGAAAATTAAGCAAATTTTTAAAATGGAAAAACATTAGCAAATTACAGCTCAAATTGGTCAGTTCTATGGCTCAGTGGGTAGAGTGCCAGGCCTTGAGTAAGGTGGATTTCTGAATGAAAATAATCCCTCCAAAACCCTCAGAAAAGTAGTTGTCTGTGATAAGTGAGATGTCAAACCCTAAATCAGATTCCCTGGGATTTAGGTGAAGTTATTTAGGGATAGAAACTGGACCTGGTGAGGAAACTTGGGTTAGCACTTTCTCAACAACTTATATTCTTAGCTCGCTGTAGTAGCAGTGTCAAATTCATTGTCCATGGTCACTTGCTCCTGAGGGCAGGTTAGAAGCAAATTAAACTATAATTCAAAAATGTTTAACAAAATAAATAAAAATATGACATGGGTAATCATAATCTGTGGTTTTCTAAGTCCTTATGCAACCTGCAGGGATTTGTTTCTATTTTAGTTTGATACTATGATAGAGAATTCAAAAGTTATGCTAACTTACCCAGAGTCATAGAGCTGGTGTGGATCAGAGGTGGGAGATCTTAGACCTAAGCCTTCCTGTCTTCAAGGCTATCTCTCTACCCACTATGCCACACTGACTCTACGTAAAATAGAGCAAATGGAACCCAAATATATATAGTGATATAAAGCAGCTAATAATTCTCAGAAAACATTTGAATAATCAGTACATAAGAAAACCCTTTATGTTTATTATAACTATCTCTTTGTGTGTGTGTATTTGAATTTATACATTTATTTGTGTGTATGTGTTGATCTACTCAATTTAGAGATTTTACAAGTGGATGTTCCTTGCATTTATAATTGATTTGTTCCTGATGGTAATTTTTTTCTCATGTTGACAGTGCTACCAGAAATCATAGTTACCTTTGCATTCACTAAATGGGCTGTCATTAGGATACTGGGGCTGACCGCAGATGGATATTTTACTGCAGGAGCAAATGGTATTTGAAGATATGTTAGCCTTAGCCTTCATCTGTGGGCATGTGTAAATGTATGTGTGAGTATGTGTGTGTGGGGGGGGTACCTTTCATTTTTCTAGTAAATGTCTCAATAATAAAGAAGCAAAGAGAAATATGAATAATATATGCAGGGCAAGGAAAAAATAAAACAAGAAAATTTATCTGAACATTTTATGTAAGGTGGCATTTCCTGAGGGGAGGCGTGCTGCAGAGGGAAGGGAGAGGCAGGGATTCTTTTATACATTATTTAATCTTCTAGAGACAAAGTAAGAAATAAAATGACCAGAAAAAATAAACTGGGACCCAGAATTATGATATTGTTACATACATTGTGATGTTATTCATGTAGATACTCAAATAAATTTTGCTGAATTACTGGATGTTGGGCAAGTTTGCTATTTGTAATGCTACTTATGTTTTGTTGACATTTCTGTCTTCATAGAAATGCATAAATACACATTTTCTTCAAATGGGTAGGGATCAGGTTAAATGCCAAATAGCTTGTACAAATGTTACATATTTGTTTTGATGACACTAAAACACCAATTGATTGACTGTGTGTGTGTGTGTGTGTGTGTGTTCCCAAAAAATGCAGTTTCAAGCTATATTATTTAAGCTTTATTAGCATTAAAATGCATTAAAACTTTTGGGATGAGAGAGAGAGAGATGGATAGACATAGACACAGTTATCGTTATATATTGCCCTCATATACATTTCAAGCTCGGCTCATCATTTTTTATATTGACTCAGTCTATCCTCAAATTTTTTTTGAAAAAATGTTTTCTGAAAAATATGATTTTTCACATTACCTCCTAGAGATCTTGAGATGAGAATTTATATTGTATATTATTAGTAAACTATGGAGCTATATATCTTCATACTATCATCATGGGATCATTCATTTTTTAGCTGAAAAGAATCATATAGGCTATAGAATCTAATCACATTATTTTATAGATGAGGAACCTAAGGTCAAAAGAGTTTAAGTGACTTCCTCAGGGGAACACAACAAATAAGTATTTAAGGTAGTCTGTCTTGACTTCAAGTCTAACATCCTATTCATGATAGCCTCTTCTAACATTATTACAGGAAAAAAAAAAGAAAATGTTTCCTAATGATGATTTTTAAAAATAAACTAGATGTCTCCAGAAGCAGTGAGTAAAGAACATTTGCTTTGGCCAAATACAAGATCAACTAGCCCCAATGGAAACAAACAAAAAAAAAAAACATTTAAAAGACATTCTTATAAAGAAGAATATGATGATGAATATTGTCTCAATTACCTCAGTTTGGGATTATTCCAAATAAAAGAAGTCAGGCACTTTTAGAATGAAAGAACAACCAAAAAGTTTAAAGAAAATTGCCAGCAATTTAAAAATCAGGTCCAGGACCAAGAGAAATTGATTTGAAATCTATAGGTCATCTGCTCCTGAGAGCAAAAGAGAAGTGCTGGATATAGAACAAGAAGCCTGACGTTTTAGCATTAATCCATCTGAATACATATTGTAGAAACTTCTGAGGAGTCTCAAACAGAATCCCAGTGAAAAAGCACCAGCAAACTATTTTAAAAAGGCTCCTTGTATGTGATATTTGTTACCTAGGCCCCTCAAAGTTGAAGAAGAATGAATCATTTTAGTTGTATACACAAAAGATCTCCATGTCAACATTTCTATATTTATTTGTCTGTGCTAATATATAATTTTATTAATTTATTTTTGAACGGGATCTGTGACTTAATTGATAGAGAGAACAAAAAATGAGAGAATATTTCCAACAAATGCAGATTGGTGACTGTTCTGTTAACTTATGCTCTTAAGAGTTTTCTGGGATACTATTAGGCTGTGAGTTGCACAGGGTTATATGGTTAATATGCATAAGAGGCAGGATGACTTCAGTCCAGGTCATCCTGGAACTCTATACTAAACTAAAATGCCTCTCATATATGCCTACACATGTCTGTGTGTGTAGTTTAATGAGGGATTGACTGAGAGCCTTATTCTCAGAGAGCATGCACAGCAGGACTTATCTGCTGCCAAACCATTTGGGGAAGCTTGGTGAACCTGCTTATAGAAGTATGGGATGAAGTGTAAAGGAAGGGTCCTGCTCTCTAATTCAGAGCAGGTACAGGTATTCTATGATTGTTTCCAGCTGCTCAGCTGGAACTGAATCCTACAAAAAGCAGTAAATGGCCAAATGTCTCTTTCCTGGTAGTGAATGAAGCAATACTGATGTAAGTCTCTGGGTGGAAAGAACTTAATATTTGTAGAAAGAAGATGAAAGGGGAAAGCCATATGCAATTAGATAACTACTGTGTGGAGATTTCAAGTATCACCCCTCCTATCAATTGAAATCTTAGTAACAAATATTGATAAAAAATGTGTTTCCCCTAAGTTGCCTTCACCCTCCTAGCTTGATCCAAATCCAGAATTTATTTGATACATCTCAACCTTGTTCATCTGGTAGTAATTCTCTTTTTATGAGCAAAAGGAGCAAAGGAACAGAGAAAGATGACACTATCAACCCCAAAACTCCAGAATCCTCTAGCGAGAATCATAACATAGGATGCTAGTAGAAAAGACCTCTTGTGGTCCTTGGGGTACTTCTTGAACAGAACATCCTCTTCTGCTCTTGTCATAGAGCAAATGACTTCACTTTAGCAAATCCCCATTGCCGTCTTGCTTATAGTATAAAGAGCTTTTTAAAAAATCTCCAGGGAAAGGTTTGGCATCGAGAAGCACAGTCTTGTGGGGATGAATGGAAATAACTTACATTTTTCCTGATCATTACATGGTTATACTTTGGCCAGTAAATTTTCTTTAGAGGCCAGCACTAAGAATTATATCAGGACAAGAATCCAAGTCATCTTCAAACACAAGGCTTTTTTGGGTCATCTTCCATCTAATTCAAGTTTTGACAAAGAAAAAACATCTAAAGAATGCAGTTTAAAATTGTTTCAAAATTGAATGAGAATATTCTCATTTCCTCTCTCCCCCACGATGGTTTTCTTTTCAAGTTTTCATTTTTAGCCATTCAAGCATTTTCCTTGGATCAGGCCACTCACATTAAAGGGGTGTATTGTCCCTTCCAGGAGCATTGTAACCAACAAAACCATAGACAACCCAAGAAATACAGAAGAATATCAATTTGTTTCCGTGACCAGGCTAAACCTACTAAACAGATGGTTTTGCTCATATACAGGAAATAGAAAATCCTTCCATTTACCACCAACTTGCTTTCTGAAAGGGAAATGAGTGATCTTTAGTAATTCTTTTATTTATTTTGGATATTGGTACCATGCCCCTTTCCCTAAGACTTACCTGAAGTCCTTTCCATTACTGATGTAAGAAAAGGAAGGTTATGATAATGGGCTCCTCAGGAAAAGTGTTTCTGATGAATTAAATACCAAATATGTACAGTCAAGAAAATCCTCCTTGTGAGGAGTTTCCCATTTTTTAGAATGGTGACAGAATATAGAGAAAATATGAAGTCAGTGGCTAGAAAACACCACTGAGATTAGAAAACAAAACACTTACCTGGATATATGTCACCATTTTGGACCACAGAAGCTCTGATGTACCAACATATGTTTCACCTATATCAAGGGTTCTTAACCTTTTTTATCTCATTGATTCAGAACCTCTTTTCAGAATGTTTTCTTGCTTACATTCATAATTGAAGGAAATGCTAAACTTGAATTAGAGGTTATTAAAATTAAAAATATATTATCCCCCATCCAAGTTCTCAGACAAAATCCATCCACAGATCCAAGGTTAAGAACCCCTTATCTACATCAATATGTTCTTTTTTCCCTCACAACTCCCAGTAAGGAGGTAAAAATAAGCAGTAAATAAGAGAAAAGAAGGTTATGGACCTAAAGAGTAATTGAGATGATTCTAGAAGGGGTTGGAGACACCAAATGTTCTATTTAAAGTCATATTCAGTCATGCTTTTCCATACCTGGCAGTTCTATTAGCAAAGCAAAGACACTTATTTTTCTAAAACAACCGCTTTCACTGGAATATTAATAAAGAAGTTGCTAATTTTCCTACTAGTTTCTATAAAACTTCTAAAAATTCATAACCTCACTCCAGGTTGGGTTCTAAACTTCAGAGAAGAATGGCCCCATTCACAGCAATGTGTTTGAGACAAAAATAACTCTTAAAGTGAGTCTAACTAAGATACAGCTCACATTTCCTACTTCAGGGAGGCATATCACCCAGCTATTCAGTATGATTTAGGTGGCTAAGGATACCCCACATGGAGGGTGAACAATAGAATTGCAGACAACCCAAGTGGAGAAGACACAAAGCAGTATGTTTTATCACTAAAAGCACTACAGATAATGACTTCTTGCAAATAGTCAAATAAACTAATGAATCCAGTGGCCTACAAGTTATGCCTATAACTACTTGTTTTCTGCATTTCATTCTTTTTCTTTCATAATCCTTATGGGATACCCTCACAACCCACTGGGAGCATTCCACTGATACCATCATTGTTATTAGTCAACTGGCATTTATTAAATACCTTCTAGGTTCCAAGCACTGTGCCAAAGATTGAGGATACAAAGAAAGGCAACAAAAACCAGGCACCCACATCTAATGGAGGAGATGATATGTGAATAACTATGTCCAAACAAGATTTATACAATATGGGATAATCTCAGAGAAGAGACTAAAATTAAGGAGGTCTAGGAAAGACTTCTTGCAGAAGTTAGGATTTTAGCTGATATTTGAAAGAAGGAAAGGAAACCATGACATAGAGAACTCAAGGCACAAGGGACAGACAGTGAAAACATTAGGCATCATGAGATGGTGTGTTGTGTGAGAAGAATAACAAGGCACTCAGGGTCACTGGATCTCAAAGTACACGGAGGGAATTAACAGGAATGGATAGGTCAAAAAGTGACCAGATTATGAAGAGTTTCGAGAGCCAAAAAAAAAAGATTTTATTGGAAAGATCGTGCACATCTAAGGTGAGATCTTTTAATTTCACTCCTCTCTATCCTAAGTATGTATGACATATAAACTTAGAGGTAACAGGAAGTCACTAGAATGTATTAACCAGGTGGTCTATTTCTCATAAACTTGGGTATTTATTTTTGTCATTTCCTGTCTAGAACTATAAAACTATTGCCATGGCAGATAGTTCTGGCTACTCCCCAAAACTGGAAAGAGATTCAAAGCTCGGTGTAGGCTTCCTTTATGCAGCACAGAGTTAATTACTACCTTGAACCCACCACTCTTCTCTGATGATAGAGTGGGGTTTGTTATTGTTTATCTTTCTATCCTTTCTTTTTCTTTCTCCTTTCTTTCCTTTTTCTTTCTTTCTGTCTTCTTTTCTTTCTTTTTCTTCCTTTCTTTCTTTATTACTTACTTACTGGGATAGTATGGATTATATCATGCTTTAGTTAGACTCATCAGGGCATTTCTTAGGACATGGGGCACTCCTAAGCCTAGATAACATGGGTAGCACTGTCACTGCTACCAAAATATGGTCAAGAGCAAAGATAAATAAACTTTCTTTGTGTTGTTGGGACAAGACATCAATTTTGAAATAAAACCATTTGGAGGCAGGCCTCCCTTAAGGGGCCATACTACAAATGATTCTTGAGGCAGTTAAGTGGGTATGACAGAACAAGATATGTACTTGGAGTCAGGAAGATTCAAATCTTGTCTTATGTGGCCCTGGGTCAGTTACTTAACTACACTTAGCCTCTTTTTCCTCATTTCTAAAATGAAGATAATAATAGCATTTAACCTCTCAGGGTTTTTGTGAGAATCAAATGGGGATAATAAATGTAAAATGTTTATTAGTCTTAAAGTGCTATATAATTGTTAGCTATTATTATCAAGGAAGAGGAATATTCTCTCCCCCAATAAGTATTAATCTGGTACTTCAGCAGTCAATCTATCATTCAACAAGCATTTAGTAAACACCAGTTATGCACCCAGTACTGTGATAAGTACTAGTACCTGCCTATGCATCATTTTGCCAGACTGCTCAGAATCTAATCAATCAATAAACATTAATTAAGCACTTACTGTGTGCTTTGCAAAAAGGAGCAAAAGACTATCTCTGCTCTGAAGCAACTTAAAATCTAATAGGAGAAACAAATGAAAACAAATATATACAAAACAAGTTATATGTATGTTAAATAGGACATAATTAAGGGAAGGACAGCACTGGAATTAAAAGGGGTTGGGGAAGGCTCCCTGTAAAAGGTGGGATTTGAGTTCCCAGTGGTAAAATGAAATGATCAGTCATAATTCCAGAGGAGCACAGATTGAGGCTTAGAGAGATGCAGGAGTGGGGAACCAGCAGCCTCGTTGTGAACTTTGGATTCAAGCAAAGGGCCACACTCAAGGACCTAGAGGGCCACACGTAGCCTCAAGGCTGCAGGTTCCCCACCTATGGATTAAGGGAATTGCCCAGGGTCACATGGGCAGTGAGAGGCAGAACTAGAAATGGAACCTAGGAACTTCAAGTCTAAGTGAAACACTTTTCCACTGAACCAAACAGAATGTAAGACTATAGGTGAAACACATCTCCTTCCTCTCAGCAGAAAGAGGGTGAAAAACAAGGTGGAGTCAAGAAGACTTGAGTTCAAATCCTGCCACAGATATGATTTGTATGGACCTGGTCATTAATTAAATTCACTTAACTCATCTGTGACTCAGTTTCCTTATATATAAAATGGGGCTGATAATGGTACTTCACTCTTAGGTTGAAGATGCAGTGAAGGGAAAGGGAAAGGATTTTAGTACATACTGTATGCCAGGTACTGTGCTAAGAACTTAACAGATTGGATCCTCACAACATCCTATTGCAAGGTAGGTGCTGTTATTATATTCATTTTATAGTTGACGGAACTTAGGCCAATAGAGGTTAAGTGACCTGCCCTGGGTCATCCAGCTACTAAGTATCTGAGTCGAGATTTGAGCTTAGGGCTCCTGACTTGAATCCCAACCATACAACAGGTGAAGTGTTTTACAAACCTTAAATTATAACATAAATGTTAGTTATTATTATTAGGAAATTGTTTTGCTTAAATACTTTTTTCTTAGAAAGGAAGATTCTATGAGGATTAAGTGTGTGGGATAGAGTGTTGTTGAGATGTGACAGATCTTTAGAAAGTATTAATAAACAATCATTTTCAGGAGCAAAGGAAAGGCGTTTTTTGTTTGTTTTTGTTTTTTCCCCTTTTTTGGGAGAGGGAGGGCAGAGTAATTGGGGTTAAGTGACTTTCCCAAGGTCACACCACTAGTAAGTGTGAAGTGTCTGAGTCTGGATTTGAACTCAAGTCCTCCTGACTACAGGGCTGGTGCTCTATTCTCTGTGCCACGTAGCCGCCCCAAGGTGTTTTTTTTTTTAAACAACTTTTGCTGTCTCCCATTTTACAAAGCACTTTATAAAAATAATTTCCTCACAATAATCCTGTTAAGAGGGCAAGTTTCATTGTCCTAAATTTATAGTTGAAGAAGTTGGGGTTCAGAGAGATCAAGTCTCCTATTCATAGTCACATATCTTATGAGTGTTAAAAATTCCTTTTTTTATTTTTGCTCTTTGCAAAAGCTTAGGGTTTTTCAATGATAAACACTGAATTCTACAAAGTCTAGCAGCACTGTATCAGTCAGTATGATAGGGTATTTGAGATTTTAGTTAATTATTTTTATTTTGTTTTGGTTGAGAGAGGTATGGCTTAAGGAAAAGTCTTGTTTAAACCTTTTTTTCATGAATATATCCATAATCACATAATTTTCCCCTACATTATAAGTTTCATAATCAAAGATAGCAGTTAGGACTGCTAGTGTGTGGTCCTGGGCAAGTGTCTTAGCTTCTCTCAGGCTCAGTTTCCTTATCTGTAGGAGGCTCTTAAAAGGATGAAATGAGACATGTGTAAAGCACTTTGAGGCATCTAGGTGGCACAGTGGATAGAGTACCAGGCCTGGAGTTAGGAAGACCTGAATTCAAGTCCAGCCTCAGACACTATGTGATCCCGGGCAAATTATTTCACCCGGTTTGCCTCAGTTTCCTCATCTGTAAAATGAGCTGAAGAAGGAAATGACAAATCACTCCAGTATCCTTGCCAAGAAAATCCCAAACGGGGTCATGAAGAGTCAGACTTTGACTAAAGACAACTGAACAGAAAAAGTGTTTTGCAAACCTTAAAGCACGATTACTATTAAGGGATCATTTTGAATCATAGCAAGAGATGTTTAACATAAACATAAAACGTTTCCAACTAGGAATCTTGTCTGAAGTTGGCACACCGCTTTGTATATCCCTTTCTGTGCATAGAGCTTTAAGACAAAGGTCAACACTGATCTATCTTGGGTTACCTAGGTAGTCCTAACTGAAGGAAAGAACAGTAGAATGATCCCTGAATTCTCTCCACCAGCCCCAGGTTTTTAAGAAATGTCTTTTCTCTTCCACGATGGGGGTCATGTTTCAGATTTGAAGTGATATTTCAAAAAAAACAACAACAATTAAGACTAAGGTTAAAAAAGTTGCACTAAGAAGATGCAAGTGAAAATAGCAATGCTAACACATCCTTCTGTTTACACTACGTGGGCATATCTCCCAGCACAGAATACTAAATCTGAGATAAGGACAAGAAAGGAGAGCATTTGCAGCTGCTCCCCCTGGGATGATAATTACAAGGCCTATCAGCTTATTGTGCTTCCTAGTATAAGCTGATCACCCACTGGGGTCAGAAGACATTTCCCCACATTGGATAATCCTGCACACTTCTGTGGATTTCATTATCCTCTTAACATCTGGCTTGTGCTACTGGTGGAGCCAAGAGAATGGATTAGCTGAAACATTGCTTTCTTCTAGTCCTTGCTGGCCTAGATGATAATCCTTCTTTTTCCTGAAATATCATACACTTGTATATTTGAAAATGTAAACTCTTCACTACCCTCATATCATTATAAATGTTTGCAAATATTGTTGATTTGACTCATCTTGCTTTAATGCTTTGAGGTAGCAGAGTAGTACAGAGAATAGAGTGGAGGGCCTAGAGTCAGGAAGACCTGAACATACACTTACTAGCTGTGATCCTGGGTAAGTCATTTAACCTCTATCTGCCTCAGTTTCCTCATCTGCAAAACCTACCTCCTAGGGCTGTTATGAGGATCAAATGAGATAATATTGTCAAAGCACTGAGTTCAGTGAGAGGAATACATCAGGTGCTTGGTAAATGCCTATTGCCTTCCTTCCTTCTTTCCTTTCCAAGATCTTTGACTTTATCAATATGACACTGCCTCAACCATTGATGATCACAACCTCGCCGTACCTTCTCATCCCATGATAATCCTGTTCTTGGTTTTCCAAACCCAATATCATGAAAAAAAAATCTTTTCGGATGAAAAGAGTATTTCCTCTGGAGTCAGAATACTTTCAGTTCAAGACCCACCCCTGGGCATACTACCTCAGTGACCTTGGGCAAGTCATTTAATCTCCTGGGTCTTAGTTTCCTCAAATATAAAATGAGGAGGTTGGACTAGATATGCTCTGGGGACCTTTCCACCTCTACATCTATGAGCCTATGAAGGAAATGGATTTTGATTGCTCTGGAGAAAGGTTTAAATTCAAGGAAGCATGACCTATGCAATGACTACAATGCCAAAAATGTCCGATTGCCACATCTGACCTTCATGTTTGCCCTTTGATATTACTCGGAAGTAGTGATTCATTTACCTATAATCTGTTAAATTACAGTGTTACTGATCTTCATGCCTCATTCATTCTTCTTGGATTATCACACAGAAGATTTTTTTTTCCTCCCATGGAACTGCTGAAATCTCCATAATGTCCCCAGACCTAATAACCCAAACATCAATTCCCCTTCTCCCCATTCAAGCCTTTCCCCATTCATAGTCAACCTCAACCCTATATGTTCAGAATGCTATCAGAGGACAAGGATCTACACAAATACATTATTTGAGATCTACACAGTCAAATAAAAAGGCAGATTAGATTAGAGAGTGCTTCTTTGTTCGAAGCAGATACAGAAAACACTCAAAACTTTTAAAATTAATAGGCAGTGTGAAATTAAACTTTTCCACCTTTATCAAATCCTAACCCAACTACTTTTACCCCTAAATATTAACAGATAAATGTACTTCCTATTTTAATGAAATGATAATGGACATCTAGTGTGAGTTCCTTTTACTTGACTGCTTTCTACCTTAAACATGTATGTATACATACGTGTTCCTGGAGAAGCTAGTATAATCAAAAAAGCAAGTTGTAGGGCCCCTAGAACTTATCCAGCTCAACCCCATAAGCAATACATTAATACCTTCTGCAATATCACCACCAAATGGTTGTACAGACAGTGATTGAACATCTCCAGTGATAAGGAACTCACTACCCAAGATGCAGCCCACTTCTAAACAGCCCTAAAGTGGCTTATAGTTCTTCCCCAATGAATAGAAATCTCCCCTCCTGTAGCTTCCATTCACTGCTCCTAATTTTGTTCTTTAGAACTATACAAAACAATTAATTTCTCTTTCATATGACATGTAACAACCTGAAGGCAGCTATCATATACTCCTTCTAGAGATTTCAGTTCCTTTAATCAAGAGATCTTATTTCAAAGCATTTTAGCTAGGTTCTCTGTGATACAACCTCCTCAGTAGCCTGCTACAAAGGGACTTCAAAGTAGTAAGTCATAGACAAAATATAATACAATGCACAGAGTACTGGATTTCTAATTTCAAGTCAGGTTTGAATGTTAGCTGTGCTCCTTTCTGTTTAGGTGGCTTTAAACGAAGACATTTCCCTTCTGTGAGTCTCAATTTGCTCATTTATAAAATGACATGATTTAATTAGATATATTCTCCAAGGTGCCTTCCTGTTCCAAACATGAGGAAACCTATAAAGTATATTAAAAGTCTTAAATTTTCTAATTCCTCCCCCGGCTAATCCCATCTGCCCCCTGAAATATTCAGGAATTACTCCATACTACATCATTCTTCCAAAATTCTACCTTCTCTATCCTCAACTCCTCTCCTCTCTTCCCTTTTCAAGTTCTTCCCCATTCCTCAAACCGTTTTCCCCATATCCTCCTTCCTTACTTTTGTTACAAATTCCTTGTAGTGATCCAGTTATCACTAGTGATATTCTCTCTCCCAATTTGGTCACTAAGGGGGACAATAGATTGAGTCCATTCCTCCTCCCTAAAAATTCTATGTGTTGTCTTATTTCCAATTTATCATCTTTTTTTGTTTATTCCTTAACTCAACATTTAACTAGGCCATCTCAAATAATCTCAACAAAATTAGCTCAGTTCAACAAATATTCATTGCCTGCTGACTACCTGCAAAGTAATGTGGTAGGCCCTGAGGATGCAGACAGAAAAGAAAAAGTAATCCATACATTTAGAGAAATGACAAACCAGTCCAGTATCTTTGGCAAGAAAAACCTAGGGACACTATAGTTCATGGGATCAAAAAGTGTCAGGCACACCTAAACAACTGAACAATGACAAAAACAAATATTTAAGGACATTCCATACCAATATGCCAATCTACACTCCAATACAGTACATTTCCCACCATGTTGAGGTCGAGGCTCCCTAATACAATCCCTCTCTCAAGCTAACGATCTTTTCTTTATGCCCCATAGAGGAGCATTTGGCTAAGTCCATGGTCATACCTTTCTGATTGAGTTGAGAGGACATGATGGAATGATAGACTTGACCCATGACTGCACTAATTTTAACAGCATCTAGGCAGTGAAGTGACTAGAGTACTGAGCTTGGCATCAGGAAGACTTAAGTTCAAATCCAGCCTCAGATACTTATTAGCTGTGTGACTATTAAACCAGGCACTTGACCTCTTTTTGCCTCAATGTCCTTATCTGTAAAATGGGGATAATAATACCACCTACCTGTCAGAGTTGTGAGGACTAAATAAGATAATAATTGTGAAGTACATAGCACAGTATCTGGCACATAGTAAGGACTATGTAAATGTTAGCTATTATTATTATTATTATTATCATTACAGTATTGGGGTTTTGAGCATTAGAATCTGTTATAAACAAATTTCCCCTATTTGGGGATAATAGGGAAGTGAAGCAGCCCTTTAATATTCCTTACACCTTGCCTTCTGCTCTGATACTGATGTCACATTTTGCCCTCTCCTGTCATTGTTTTCTTGCTTGTCTGAATTTTGGTGCTCTGAAATTCTAATACTGAACCCATCTAGCTTTGTTTTATGCTTACTTAAATAGAGATTCAGACCCTGTTACCCTTCCCTAAGTGAGACTGACCCTCCCCAACTCTGGTGACTCCTATCATCCCTGACCCATCTTTCTCCATGAACTCCACCCATCATCGCCAAATAAGATAGCATTCACTGCAGTGACAGAAGAATGGACTCAGCCAGTAAATCCAAATTCTATTCTTATGCTGAATTTGAGACATAGCTCATCTCCATGCAGCAATAATTTTTGATATGACCTGTTTCAAGATTCTAGAACATAGATCACAGATACACCCGGGAAAAACACATGTATACATTGTACCGTTCATCCCTGTTTCTGGTCACCTCCCAACCAAGGAACACACAAAAAGAGAAAAAGGGAAAATACCCAGGAGTCTTAGACAGCTGTGACCTAGCACTATGATGTTCCTTTGAGTCAACTTTGTGCTCTACACTCCCTCACAGAGTTGTGTCTGAAATTCATTATGAAGAGGCCAGGTAAAGGTGAGTCCCTTGGTGTCATTGTAACTTTAAATGTTATGACCAGTTTCAGGCAGAATGATACAGAGTTCATCAGTGGCTTTTTACCATCTGCATTTCTGCAGATGGGCTAACAGGGAGATGATGCTGAAGAATTAAAATATAGGAAATCATGAGATCATAGGATCACACATCTAAAGCTGAGAGGGTCATTGGAGGGGATCTATTCCCATCCCTTTATTTTCACAATTAGAAAACTCTGGCCCAGAGACTTTAATAATTTTCTCAGGGTCACATAGATAGTAAGAGATAGAGTGGGTTCCATGACCTAAAGTTCAGTGTTGTTTTTTTCTGCTGTACCACGGTTTCTCATCTGTCAGTCAAATGTACATTGAAATACAGTGTAAGGAGTATCAAATTAGAAGCCATAAAACCCGAGTTCGAATCTCAGTTCTACCACTTATTATCTGTGTGACCTTGGAAAAGTCACTAAATCTTTTTAGATTCATTTCCTTCTCTATAAAATGAAAGAGATTAGACTCATTGACCTCTAAGAAACCTTTCATCTATGATCCTATTTTCTCACCTCCCAGTGCAATTTTCTCTATTCCTATCAGTATCTATCCACAGAAGGCCCTCAATGCATGTTGTTTTTTTTTTCCCTTGAATGAAGATGTAAAGAGATTTATATGTGTATAAAATGGACATAAAAGGGCATTGGCTGAGTTTAACATAACGGTGTCTTGATGTATAGCCTCCATCCACAAAATTTCCTTAGAGACTAGGTGTCCTTGAATTTATAGTGGTAATAATAAGAGATGACACTTATGTAGTGACTTCACATTTGCAAAGTACTTTGAGCCAGGAAAACCTAGTTCAAATATCACTAGATACTTTGTAATGTATGACCTTGGACAAGCCACTTAATGTCTCTCAGCCTCAGTTTTCCTAGTCTATAAAATGGAGATGATAGTAGCACCTCCTTCACAGAGTCATGAGGATCAAACGAGTTTACATATGTTAAGACTTTTGCAAACCTTAAAACTATATAAGTGTGAGCAATAATTATCACCCTAATTTTACACATGAGAAAGCTGAAGCTTAGAAAAATTAAGTGGACTTGACTCATGGTCACACATTAAACAAGTGTCAGAGGTAAGATGCAAATCCTGGTCTTTCTGACTCCAAGCCCAAAACTCTTTCCATACTATATTGGTACCTAGAGTTTGTTTGTAACTACCCCATTGGATTTTCTGGGAATTTTTTTGTGGGGGAGATCATATTTGTAATGCTACCTTTCAATGATATAGGACCAACTGCTGAGGAAACTGTATAGCAATGTAAATGGCATCCACTGTGTAATTTAAAGTATTAGAGAGGTTTTTTTCAGCACTAAGAAATGATTCACACAAGATTACCCAGTCAGTAGGTATCAGAAGCAAGTCTTTAAAAAAATTAATTAACTTTTTTTTAAGCAATTGGGGTTAAGTAATTTGCTCAACGTTACACGGCCAGTCATTATTTATGTGTGGGTGCTCATTTTCTGAGGCCGGATCTGATCCCGGGTCATCCCAACTCCGGGTCCAGAGCTCTTACTCACTGTGCCACCTAGCCGCCCCAAATTAATTAACTTTTAAATATATGTGTGTGTGTGTGTGTGTGTGTGTGTGTGTGTGTGTGTGTATATATATATATGTGTGTGTGTGTGTGTGTGTGTGTGTGTGTGTGTATATATATATATGTGTGTGTGTGTGTGTGTGTGTGTGTGTGTATGTATATATATATATATAAATAATATTATTATTTTTTAATTTTTAGTTCCAAATTCTCTCTCCCTCCTACCCCTCCCTTACCCTTTGAAAAGGCAAGCAAAATGATACCCATTACTTGTGAAGTTATATAAAACATACTTTCTTATTATCTATGGTGCAAAAAATAAAAAGCAAGAAAAATAAAGTAGAAAAATATCATGCCTCAATCTGTATTCAGAGTTCATCAGTTCTCTCTCTAGAGGTGGATAGCATTTTTCATTAAAAGTCCTTTGGAATTGTCTTTGATCATTATACTGATCAAAGTAGCTAAGTCTTTCACAGTTGAACATTAATGTATACAATATTCTACTGGTTCTGGTCACTTTACTTTGCATTAGTTCATATAAGTCTCCCCAGTTCTTTTTCTGAAACCATCTCCCTTTTCATTTCTTAAAGCACAATAGTATTCCATCACAATTATATGCCACAAGATTTTCAGCCATCCCCCAATTGATGGGCATCCCTTCAATTTCCAATTATTTAAAAAAAGAGCTGCTATAAATAATTTTGAACATCTAGGTCTTCTTCCTTTTCCTATAGGTCTTTTGCCTTTTTGAGAGGCAGATTTTGAACCCAAGTCTCCCTGACTCTGCAGCCAAATTTCAATTCACAATACCAAGATGTAACCTTATCTGACCCAAACTGGACACAGATTACATATGAGTGGGCTTCAGTAAAGACACTGTTAGGAAACAAAATCAAATAAAGAAAAAAATTCAAACTTCAATGTAAAGGGGGCAAGCTGCACTGGGACAAAAGGAGAGAAAGTTAATGAAGGAGGAAATGAAGATTAGAATATTTCATTTAAGGCTAAATTTTAAAGGGAAAGAAACATGTAGTCTCTACATTCCCAGAACTTCTATCTTGTATGATCCAATGAAAGTAATTTGAACAAATCATACATAAGGGACCTGGGATATGTCCTGGATCTCTGATTTCATTATTATTGGTAACTCCCAGGTAAGCAAATTTTCTCCACCAATGCCTCTTTCTCTACAACTTATAGCATTAGAGAATTGCCTGGAGTATAGAGAGGTAAAGTGACCTATCCAGAGTCATAAAGTCCATAGGGGTTTAAGAGGTAGCATGAGAATCCAGGTCTTCCTGGTTATGAGTCCAGATTTCTATCCCCACCAGGTTTAGGGAACCTGTGGCCTTGAGGCCACATGTGGCCTTCTAGGTCCTTGGGTGTATCTTTTGACTGAGACTAAGTTTTACAGAACAAATCCTTTTTTTAAGGGGATTTATTCTGTGAATTTTAGATTCAATGAAAGGGTCACACTTGAGGACCTAGAGGTCCACAAGGGGCCTTGAGGCTCAGGTTCCCCACCCCTGCCCCATTACATGCTGCCTCTTAGTTTTGCTAAAAGAAGGGTTTTTATAGAGCTTGTGTATAAGGAGGTCATGTAGTCTAATGGAAAGAGCATTGGACTAAAGCTCAGGAGAAATCGACATTTAATCCTGCCTCTCTGAGCTTCAGTCTCCTAATCTATAAAATAAATATAAATAACAGTTGTAATGTAGTGTTTGCTTCAAAGGATTCTTGTAAGACTTCATTGAAGATAATGTATGTGGAGCATAACTCTCTCCCCCCCAAAAAAAGTTTTTAAAAATGTTCTTTTTTCTACCAGAATTATGATTTTATTTATAGAAATATCTCCTAAGGAAGAAATTCCCCCTGCCAATCCATATCATTACTTGTTCTGAAATACATAGACATAAGGAGTCACCTAAGATGCCAAGAGGTTAAGTGGCATGCTTAGGGTCACACAGCCTGTAAGTGTCAGAGATAGGAAACAGACTTACATCTTCTTAATTTCAAGGCCAGTTCTTTCTCCTCTGTGCCATGTTTCTTCTCATGTAAATGTAAAAGTCTACTATTGGTAATCAATGATTTCATATTAAAGTTTCTCTGGAAGCCAGAGTCATACAGAAAAAGCCGATTTTACAACTTGTCATGTGAGCTGACTGGATCAAAGGGTGCATATCGAATCTACTTTCCAGAATGATTACAAAGCTATACCACCCTTCAGCACAGCCAGCATGCCACCCAGAAGCAGACCCCAGCACACAATACATTAAGTGTGAGAAGAAACAGTTTGAGCTACAGGGCATATTCTAAGTAATAAAAGTCATCTCTATTCAGGGACTTAATTCCATAACAGCTGAGATTTATTTTAAATACTTTGCAATTCATATCATGGCCATTCCAATAGCAAAGATTAAAGATAATTGCATCTTCTCTGACACCAGCTGGAATAATCTTTACATCATCAGTTTCATGCTTCAGGACACTGGAGAAGGAATAGTCCTTTAAACAATCAGACACTGCAGGAATGTTGCTAAGGGAATTTACCTTGGAGATAAACAAGTCTATTGTCGGGTCATTACTATTCCAGGAAAGAGATCTTTGGAGGAATCCCAGAAAGCTCTTTCCTAAAGGAGACATTTTTCAGATCATGAGCTCCAGGATTTTTTAAGTAGATTATGTGTTTCTATAACAGTTAGCTCTACCGCAGGGCAGTGTGTGCAGTCAGTGTCATTTATGTTGCCATAGCATTTGGAAGATGTCTCAAAGGTTACAGATGGGAGGATATCATTTTTCTTCTTTCTCCTACATATTTCTATAACAATTTTCTGCTTTCCCTTGTTGCTTTGATCTGACTCCAGACTATCTTCTCAGTCAATTCATACTACTACCCTTCACCCACCCTATATTTATTCAAAATTGGTATATTTTCTATTTCCCTGAACCGGACATTCCCTCTCTCCTTTTTGCACAGACCATTCCTTCCTGCTGTGAATGCACATTCTCTTTCTTCCCCTTCCCTCCACCCCACATTTCTGAGTATCCTTATCTTCTTTTAATGCTCAGTTCGGTTACCACCTACTCCATGAAACCTTTCCTGATGCCTCTGGTTGTTACTGTCCTCTCCCTCCTCAAATTAGCTTGTATCTACTAATTTTCTTGCAATGGCATCTCCCAGGAAAATGAAAGATACTTTAGAGAAAGATCTGGGTTTTTTGTTGTTGTTGTTGTTGTTTTTTCTAGCATAGTACTAATATATACATAGCAAGTCCTTAATAAGAATTCAATGAATTGAATTTTTAAAAAAAATGTCCCTAACATGTATATTCACTCAACCAGAGACTCACTATGATTTTTAATTGCTAAGTGTCCTCGTGGATTGAGTGCTCTCTGGCATTCTCTTTTGTATCACCTCCTCTCCTTATCCTTTGCACCCCGAACTCTCCTTTGTTCCAATGCTACCATTGCAATTCCCTTGGATTATCCCCTCTAATACCCCCAAACTCATCCATCATCAACTCTTCTTGCCCAAGGGGAAAATAAATCCTAGTTATGATTCAAGGCATCTAGTGACAAGGCAGAATATAGCAGGATGAAGATCTTTCCCATTAGTATTAGGGAATTTGTGGTGAGACACATAGAGAAGAAATATATAATTGGAAGGCTAGGAAATTGGTCAGTGATTTTGTTGGTGTACAGAAATTCTGGTTGGAGAAACTCCTTCCATTGATGTAGGTCAGTAGCTTCTCCACAATTGAGAATCTAGAAAGTTGCCTAGAGCACAGAAAAGTTAAGTGATATACCCAGAATCACATAGCCAGCATGTGTCAGAGTGAGATTTGAATTCAGGACTAGCTCCAAGGCCAGAGGTATCTACCACACTACAGTTATCTCTTCCACATTGAGGAGGTTAGAGAACAGTCTTTTACCCATGATCTTGAAAATCCATGTAAAATTCATATCCCTCCCTCTGTATTAGAGAAGTCTGATTTTTTTTCCTAAAATTTGGATTAAGTATTTGGTCATAGGCTATATTATACATATATTTTATGCATTTCTCATTTTCTAAACTTTTTCTTTATTATCTCCTGGCCTTCACATGTCATCTGTGGCTTCTACCAAACTCCTCCCAAATTCTAATTTAATTTCTCATGCCAACCCATGACATATATAAAAACTGAGATGGGAAAAATCATAATGTGGAAGATATAATTGTATAGTGTTTATCATGTAAGCAATGTAAGTGGAAAAACAACAATAACACAGTACCTCATAATTATAATAACCAGGTTGGATCCAAAAAAAGTATGGAGGAAGTTTACCTCTCTCCATTCTTTGCAGAGATATAAGACTTTGGAAGTATGTTTAGAGACCAGAGGTAGTTGATGTGTTAGATCATTTTACTAATTTTTATTATAAATTTTGTTTTTCTGGACTGTGAATAAAGGGGGGATATATTCAGAAATGAATATGAGGTCAAAATAAACTTACCAATAAAGATAAGATATATGTATATATTTTAAAGACACAAAAGGAAAATAGGGTTAATGGATTGGCGAATTTTTTTTCAAATACTTAAACAGATCTTTTTTTTTAAAGCAATTGGGGTTAAGTGACTTGCTCAAGGTTACCCGGCTAGTCATGATTTATGCGTGGGTGCTCATTTTCTGAGGCCGGATCTGATCTCGGGTCATCCAAACTCCGAGGCCGGCGCTCTTACTCACTGCTCCACCTAGTCGCCCCTTTAGGGCAATTGGGGTTAAATAACTTGCCCAAGGTCACACGGCTAGGTTTTTGTTTGTGCGGATTAAGTGTCGGAGGCCGGCTCCGAACTCAGGTCCTTCTGATTCCAGGGCCGGCGCTCTATTCACTGCGCCACCTAGCCGCCCCTAAACAGATCTTTTTAAAGTACATGGTCAGATCAGTGCATCGTCTAATATAATTTTTCATAGATAAACCTATTGTTATAAAAATATTCCACTCTCCTATATACATCAGTGAAACCCCTAAACAAGTGATGAATAAAGTAGGAGTGTAATCACAGAGGTCACACTTCTAGAGAAACTCTGCCATTTCCCCAGTGAGCAATATCTTAGATTTTATTATAGTCTAGCATCAGAAACCATTAAAACCCTGTTGTTGCCTCAAAGACACAGTGGATGCCACAAGTTGAGGAGACATCTGTTGCACTTTGATAAACACAGATGGGCAGAGGTAAAAGGAAATAATTCAATGCTTCATATACACTGGCTTTCTCTTCTTTAAACAAGACCCTTCTGTCCCCACATTCAAGCATCTGTTGCATCCTGGGGTGTGTCTTACAGCAAAAGTCATCATGGAGAGGGTTTCAAAGGTTATCGTTCTGCCTCTGGTGGCTCCTTCTCTGAACAAGAGAGGATGACACTTAAAAAAACTCTTGTAATTCAGATTTAAAAGCAGCTGCTCCTCTTCGTAAATCACAGGGTTTATTATGAATCTCGGGACTACAAAGTACTACAGGGTACAACTAGTACTAAAAAAGAATCTACTTTCTAAGATTGACAAGTAGTCAATCAACTTGAAGACGTATATTATGATTTGGGGGCAGGAAGGGAATGGGAGAGTAGGAGGTCCATTGCCTCCCAAGGTACTTCTGGATCAAATGAGGTAATATATTTTAAAAGCACTTAGCACGGAGCATGGTACATAGTAGGTTTATATAAATATAAATGTTTCTTCCCTTCCCCTTCTGGATGGCTCTAAATATTAGGAATTTTGTGCTTTTGGTTTTTAGTTGTATGTTTGGTTTTGGTTTTAGTTTTTCCCACCTAATATCAAGCCTAAATCTGGAGCTCTACAAGGTCTACCCACTGCACCTTGTAATTTCCTCCACAATCAAGCAAAATCTTCTTTTACAGGATATCCCTTCAAATGCTTACAGGCCTCTATCACACCCCCATCTTGTCTATTTAAACCTGAAGATATTTAATTTCTCCATACCAGTAGAATGTAAATTCCTGGGTATCACTGACTATTTTCTTCTTCTCTTTGTCTTGCTCAGTGCCAAGCCCAGGGCAGAGCACAGAATAATTTTCCTTAGTGCTGATCTAGGCAGTAGATATGTGTTTGCTCTAAGGGTACTGATTTCCGGACCACAATGCATGTTGAGGAATTGTCTTTTGAGCTTCAAAAATCCATTAAAGCATTTGTAAGCCTAAAAGAGAGTACCTGAATAAAACGATAAGTCAGGATAAAAGTAGATGAATTTAGCAGTTCATCCCTCTTCTGGAAGCCTGAAATCACACCATTAGTGCTGCTCTCGAAGCTTTTTCCTTGTCCTCTTCTGCCCTCTTGTGTTCTCTTCTAAAATAGCATGTGATTCATTTTATACAAGACACTAAGCAGTGTGACTTTGCCTTTTTTTTCCTTTTTCCAAACTGCTATGGATCACTACAACACCCAAGTGACAAATTACACCTACATTTCCTTAATTTATTTTGGATTTTTTCAAGAGACAGGTAACAAGAAAGCTTTACACAATACTAGAGGTGATTCTTTCCTCAAGTTTCTGTCAAGATCCCAGACTAATGCCCTGTTTGAAGACCCACAGCCCTGCAGCCCCAAGAGATCAATAAGACATCAGGTCCTAACGCATTGACAAAGCCTCCTCTGCACCACATTCCTGTACATTATTTCTTTCTCCTCTAGGGGTTTCTCAGAGAACTCTGTGGTGAACTGAATTCAGTCTAGTGGAGTAGATTATACATGCTGTACAGGTTCAAATTCTGCCTTTGCTGTGTATTTATTGTGTGACTTTGGGTGAGTCCTTTAACCTTTCTCAGCCTCAGTTTCCTAATTTGTTACAAGGGTGGGTTTGACTGCATGACCTTAAATCCCTTCCAGATTTAAATATTTGATCCTATGATCCCTTTTATACCACTCATCTAACTTAAATTAATTTCATTTGCCTACATAATTTGTCTTCCCAACTAGAGAGATTTAGTTTCCTGTGTATTACATAGTACTATATAGATTATATGTGATTTCATCTTTATGTAGCATCATAGACTTAGAGCTGGAAAAGACCATAGAGTTTACTGAATCCAGTCCCTTCATTTTATAGATGAGGAGAGGTAATGGCAATCACAGAAGTAGTTCGCACCTTGTTTCAGCTATTGAATTAACACCTTTTTTCAGTTCAAGTTTCTTTGGAACCTTGTATCCACTCTGTTAAGAAACAGAACATGTGAACCTTGGAACTCATGAACTCCTGCAACAGGAAGGGGAGGAGCTAATGACCATATATAAGGAGAGGCCTAGGGCTAGAAACAGCAGAGCTGAGAAGAGGACTCTTACAGTGGAGAAGGAGAAAACTTGTGCTTTCCCGGCACTGTCTGCTCTGTCTGTGCTGATGTTTGTTTGCGATACTTTGCACAGAAGCCCTGGGACCTTACTGGAAGCCCTGAAAGAGTATTTTCTGGTTGTATGTTTACAGAAGTCCTGGAGGAGGGTTTTGTAGGTCCTGGGACTTTAGTGTTGATTTGTGCTGACGGACCTTGTTTGTGTGTCTGTGTCGATTTCTATGTTGATGATTTGTGTTGAGCTCTCAGACCTTGTTGGTGGATCTGAGTTGATTTCACAGACAGATAGAGAATTGATGATGGTGCCGGCAATGTGCATCAATATTATTGTGGCTCTGTCAAGCTTTGTCTTCCCAGAAACAGGAACTATAAAGGACTTGAGGTGGACTGGACACTGTGAACTTCAATATGGAATGGAAACTGGGTAAAGAACTGGACAAGGAGCTGGACAAGGAACTGGGAGCTGCCTGCCTTTGAACCCAGGTGACAGTTGGAGCTGGGACCATGGAAGAGGAACCATGGAAGCTGAAAGCCAGCCTTGAGTCAAGCTGAAAGAAGACCTTACTTGGATATTGTGTACTGACTGAGAAGATTGTGACTTACTGTGATCTAAGAGTAGAGAACTTTGACTTTTGTACTTTGTGACTGAATTAAGGATTTGGGGGATTAGCTAAATGAATGTACTTTGTTTAAAATTATGTGACCATTTTGGTGAAAACTATGGCTATTTTAGTGATAAGTTTTTCAGTTGTGACATTGTGAATGCTGTATTTTGATTTTCTGTGATAAGCTATACCATTGTAAATGCTGTACTTTGATTTTCTATGAATGTTTTGCTCTGATTTGTTATTGAATAGAGAGCTCACTATGCTATGTAATCAGAGCCTTGAAAGCTGCTTGTGCTTGGCTTTACAGAGACTCAGAAAGTTTACTTGATTTGCCTGGAGTCAGAAAGCCAGGCAGATGATGTCAAGACACAAAGATGATAGAACATATACTGCATAGCTACTATGTGCCAAGCAAGCAGCTAGGTAATACAGTGGATACCAGGCCTAGAGTCAGGAAGACTCCTCTTCCCAAGGTCAAATCTGGATTCAGACACTTACCGGCTGTGTGACCCTGGGAAAGTCACCTACCCTGTTTGCCTCCTTTTTCTCATCTTTAAAATGAACTGGAGAAGGAAATGGCAAACAACTCCAGAATCTTTGCCAAGAAAACCCCAAATGGGGTCACAAAGAGTCAGACACAACTGAACAATAATAACAACAAACTATGCCAAGCACTATGCTAAGTATTGGTGATGCAAATACAAGGAAATAAACAAAATCTCAAAAACCTTACATTTTTTTCTTTCTTTTTTTTTCTTTTTGGAGGGCAATTGGAGTTAAATAACTTGCCCAAGGTCACACAGCTAGGTTTTTGTTTGTGTGTGCATTAAGTGCCTAAGGCCATATTCGAACTCAGGTCCTTCTGACTCCAGGGCCGATGCTCTACTCACTGCACCACCTACCCGCCCCCAAGACCTTACATTCTAATGGGGCTTTACTTCAAATGGGAGCAAGAAAGTAGAATGTGGTGAAAATGATGACCATATGGGATAAAGGTAGCTGGAGACAGAATAAAGAAATGCAGAAAGTGAATCTCTTGAAAGTAAAGGATCCCTCCTAAACTTAAAGGGAGCCACCAATCAGCAAAGTGGTGCCTGAAGGCAAAGGTTTTTCCAAGGTGGGAAGGTGGGGTCTGAAAGTGAAGAAGTTTGAATTTAAATACAAGTCTACTAGACTCCGAGTCCAGCTCTACCCATGACACCTGAGAGGCCATATGCAGCCCAAACCACTCCTGAGTACTGCCTGAACCATAGTAAAATATAATTGGGAAGTATTTAATAAAATAATTAAAAATAACACAAAACATAGATAATGTGATTTTCTAAGCCAATACACAACTTTCAGGGATCTATTTTTGTTTGAGTTTGAAACCACTTGAACTATACCTTATTACATCAATTATACTGTGTTCCATGTAATGGGTGCTTAATGGTTATTTATTGGTTAACTTGAATTGAAAGGCCCCTAGGACTGTGGGGGGAGAGGTAGGAGGTAGGAAAAAGTGGGAGGCAGGCTACATGAGTCCCACAGTAGCTTGAACCCTTCAATTCCAAAATATTCTATTCCTGAAGAGCTAAAGGTTGCCTAGAAACCCTAAGCCCCCTGCTAAAAGGCAGCTTTTTATAAGAAACCTGTTGGCACAAATCAGCCTTCTGGGATTGAGGCACAGTGTGGTTACCTACCTCATTCTGGAACTTGCTTTGCCACCACCTCAGCTTATGGACTTCTCACCTCCTTATTCCTTCTCTCACCTAGCCTTGGTACCTGGCTGACCTACCACTTCCTCCTCAGCTTGCTTGTTCCAAAGAAGAGTCTAAACTTCCATCCTCCATCCCATTCCAACTTCTGGCTCGTCCTTTCCCTGACCTTAGCTCCTCTCTCTTTTCAGACACCTCTAACTCACCTGTCTAAACAGATGCTGGCTCTCATTAGTCATGTGCAACACCTACACCATAGGTGACACCTCAGTTGAGTTCCCATATAATCATAATTAATACGCCTTTTGGCTTGACCCACCTACAGCTCAAATTAGAAACTCCTGGAACTCATTCTAGTCAAACCTGGCTGAAGCTCTCCCACCCTCAGCACTTTCTGTTCCATTTAAAATTTTGAAAAGAGTAAGGCTGACTTCTGAGAGAGCATATTTCTGTTATTTAGATGCATGCAGGATCTCAGCAGTTTAGCCTGATAGAATGGAAACTTCTCAAGGGCAGGGTTATTTTGTTTATATCTTTGTATCCCCAGCACCTATTTCACCTGTTCTATAGTAGGCACTTAACATATGCTGGTTGACAGCTAGTCTCTCTACTTAGGCAGATAGCAATCCCTCTGTATCTTTTCATTCACTGAGATTCTTGTCCATGGTTTTCCATGTATTTTACGAAGCATCTACTCAACACACTGGAGACCTTTATTTAACTCTTTTACTACCACAAGGTTTCCAGAGAGAGCAGGCAGATTAAGCCCCTCTTATCTTTTATTCTGACTACATGATAGACCCACCTCCTTTTCTAGCTATATAGGTCCTTGGTGGTAATTTTTAATGCCAGTTCTTGCACATAAATGATTGTTCATAACATGCTGCAGCCTCCACACCCCCATTTGTATTTCCTGATTGTATTTTGAACCTCCTATAACCTGAGTTTTTTTTTTTTTTTTTGTGATCATGATGTCCCATGATTCACAGGCATAGAATACCTCTAGGAGGAGTATAATGATGTTATATCATTCAAAGCAGCATGGATAAAGCACTAGACCTGAAGTCAGGAAAGCATGAGTTCAAATCCCATATCCAATGCTTACTAGCTATGTGACCCTAGGCAAGTCACTTTACCTCTGTTTGCCTCAGTTTCCTCATCTGGAAAATGGATATCATAATACCACCTATCTCCCAAAGTCATTGTGAAGATAAAATATGATAATATTTTTAAAGTGATTTGCAAATCTTAAAGGTATTATGTAAACTCTAGGTATAGTTACTATTTCCTTTGTGAGGTCTAGCCAATGAATAAAAACTGATGAACTCAGTGTTCTACTTGCCTACTTTTCTTTCATAGTCTGAATGAATGAACATAGTTATTTATTCACTCCTCTCCTAACTCCACTCCCAACCATCTGGACTTGTTTCAAATGCCTCATCAACCTAGAAGATCTCTCTGATCCAGTTGCCCTGTCTTTCCATTAATGGGCTCCTCCCAGAAGCCCCATTCTGAGCAAATACCCAGGTTGGCCATCCTTTACTCCTTTCCTGACTCTCCAGATTCTGCCATTATGCCCCTGTGGAGGTGATATCCCCTCCACCTTTTCAAATGCCTTTTCTGTGTTATCATTAACCATTAGAATGAAATGGTTCCTTCCTGAGGGCAGGAGCTGTTTATTTGTTTCTTTTGCCTTTTGCTTATATTTATATTCCCACCATTTAGCTTAGAGCCTACCATACAGTTAGTACTTACTAAATGCTTGTTGATTTGACTTATTAAGTGTCTATCATGTGCCAGGCACTGTGCTACATCATGGTGATAAAAATGTAAAAGGAAGACAGTTTCTAACTCAAAAGATTTTCAGCTTTAGTGAGGAATTTATTGTTCAGTCGTTTCAGTCATGTCTGACTCTGTCACTCCTTTTGGGGTTTTCTTGGCAAAGATATTGGAGTGGTTTGCCATTTCCTTCTGCAGCTCATTTTATAATGAGGAGCAAACAGGGTTAAGTGACTTGCCTAGGGTCACGCAACCAGTAAATGTCCTAGGACAGATTCTAACTCAGGAAGAGTAATCTTCATGACTGCAGGCCTGGCACTCTATCCACTGCACCACTTAGCTGCCCTTATTAATAAGGGATACAACACATAAAAAGGAGTAGAGGACAGGTAAGGAAATTTGGTCTGGAAAATTTTTGGAACTGGGAATAGATTTAGACAGTAATTCATTGACATCTGTAATTGGATAAATGATAATTATGTATTATTCATATTCCTATTCATCATTCCACAAAGCAGAAAGATCACAAGTCTAATCAACATTTTCTGAATTGTTGTTCAGCTCTGATTATCTGATTCTTCATGACCCCATTTGGGGTTTTCTTGGCAAAGATATTGAAATTGTTTGCCTTCTCCTTCTCCAGTTCCTCACAGATGAGGAAACTGAGGCAAATAGAATTAAGTGACTTGCCCAAGGTCACATAGCTAGTAAGTGTCTGAGGCCAGGGAACTTAACCCTGTTTGCTCCTCATTATAAAATGAGCTGCAGAAGGAAATGGCAAACCACTCCAATATCTTTGCCAAGAAAACCCCAAAAGGGGTGACAGAGTCAGACATGACTGAAACGACTGAACAATAAATTCCTCACTAAAGCTGAAAATCTTTTGAGTTAGAAACTGTCTTCCTTTTGTATTTTTATCACCATGATGTAGCACAGTGCCTAGCACATGATAGACACTTAATAAGTCAAATCAACAAGCATTTAGTAAGTACTAACTGTATGCTAGGCTCTAAGCTAAGTGGTGGGAATGTTAATATAAGCAAAAGGCAAAAGAAACAAATAAACAGCCCCTGCCCTCAGGAAGGAACCATTACATTCTGAACTCAGCGAAATGAGTCTCCCTGACTCCCAGCCTGGCACTCTTTCCAATTTACCATCGAGCTGCCCATTTCCCTGACATATTATTCAAATTCAACTCTATATCCTAATCAAGTTAATCTTAACATGATCATAGATTTAGTGCTGAAAGTAATCTCTGAGGTCATCTATTCTAAAACTATCATCTTATTGATGAGCAAAGTGAGTCCCAGAGAGGTTATCAGTTAGTCACCAGGCATGGGAATATATGCTCTGATGATACAAAAGAAAGGCCCTCAAAGAGCTCACATTCTAGCAAGGGAGATAATTAATAATAATAATAATAAATAATTAGGTCCATATAAGATAAGCTACATACAGACGTGGCTAGTGGCAGTTACAAGGAGTTGAACACTCGTATTGTATAACTCTGAATGCAATGTTCTATCTTCTTCCCCATGATGTTACCTCCCATCAAGGCCTTTGTCCACCTTAATAATACCATGGCATTCTTTTCTAGAACTCCCAATTTTTTTGCTATTCCCAAAGAGCAACCTGTAATTAGATTAGTAGAAATTCTTTGCCTGCTATTTCACAACATCACTGCTAACTCTGTTCCCCCCATGTGTTACTTACTACTATTGTTCCAATGAAATGGGAAAGTTTGACCTTTGGCTGCAAACTGATAGGCCAGCTAACTCCATCATATCTGCCTTTTTCTGATTTCCACATTCTCCCTCCCAGCCAATATGGCTTCCTATATCCATGAGCAGTATTCTTTCCCTAGGTTCTAATATTGTTTAAGAGTTCCACACACATGAGACAGCTTCTTTCCTAACATTAAAGCCAGGCATTCTTATCTTTTAGTCAATGGACCTGAGCATGGATAGATTTAAGGGGGTTCATGAACTTGTAGGGAAAAAGTACATCTTTATCTCAATATAATTGGTTTTCTTTGTAATCTGAGTATTTTATTTCATGCAATTAAAAATATTATTCTTATGTGTTCTTTGGTGCTAGATTGTCAAAGAGGTCCAAGACACAAGGAAAAGTTAAGAACCATGCCTACCACTCTTTGTCTATCTTCCCTTGATTACTTTTCCAATCATCCCCAAAGCAAACTTAAAAATCATAGAATTTTCTTATACATATTAATTATGATCATTCATTTTATTCAACCACAATAGAGAAAAGACTAGTCTAGGAGTGAGGAAAACCTGGGTTTAAATCTAGCTTCTAACACATACTAGCTGGGAGACCACTGACAAGTAACTTAATCTCTAAGTTACCCCAGAAAAAACTAAAATTCTACAAATTACAGACAATTTGACTATTTGAATTTGGTAAAGAGACATTGTAGTAAAAGAGATCCTTACACTGATGAAATTAGAGGTTTGGAAACTTTCCTTCCCTGTCCCACCCCACCCACCAATTCTGTCAGTATCTCCTTTAAGCAGAGACTGTATTTAGTCTCCAGTATGTTTTTCTCTATGTGATAATTCAGATACTTATTATCTATTTTTATACAACCATCCCCCAAAGGAATAGCTCTACTTCCATATTGAAGTCTAATAACTTTCTTACATTCACTTTTAAAGAAAGAAAATCAATTTCACAGTATCTTCAAATACTATGATAAAGCTGATGAATGAGAATTTTTGTAATCCTTCTTTTAAAATTAGAAAACATAAAGCAAAGGATAAAGTGATTGGATGGTAGAGAGAGGAGCCATAATCCATCTGTGGCATGAGAATACCCTCAGTTTGCCCAGTGGATTTTTGTTTTAAAAAAATGTTCATTTTCTTTTTTCAACAACTGACCATCAGATCGCTTGCCTCCTTTCTCTTTACATATCAATGCTTATGAAAAAGTACAGTTCTATTTATTTTTATAAGAAAAGGGAAATAAAGACCAACTGTAAGGTCTATTGACATTCAATTCAATCAAGCATATTTATTAAGTGCTTATCATGTTCCAGAAACTGTGCTAGGTATTGGGACAAAAACGAATCATTCCTTGCCTTCTCAGGGTATATGTGCTATTGGAGACAGGGGGAGGATACTGCATACAAACATATAAATAAATTCAAGATAATAATGGATTTTGTTGTTGCTGTTCAGTCTCTTTCAGTCGTGACTGACTCTTTACAGCCCCATTTGGGGTTTTCTTGGCCAAAATACTAGAGTGGTTTGCCATTTCCTTCTCCATCTCATTTTACAGATAAAAAAAAAAAAAACCTGAGGCAAGCAGAGTTAAATGACTTGTCCAAGGTCACACAGCTAATAAATGTCTGATGGTGGATTTGAACTCAGATCTTCCTAACTTCAGGCTCTCCACTCTATCCACTGTGCAGTGGTACATATTAGTTGCCCTAATATGAAATAGAAGAGCACTAATTATGGGTGGTATCTAAAAGGACATCACATAGGAGATGGCCTCTGAAGCTGAGCTTTGAAAGAAGGGGAGAATTTAAACAGGTGATGGGGAGGAAGGGTGTTCCTCATTCCAATACGGAACAGCTTGTGCAAAGAGAGAGAAGAGAGGGAATGTTTAGTTTGTGAAACAGAAAGCAGACTAGTTTGTTTAGAATGTGGAAAGTGCAAAGGAAGATGATAGGAAATGTCTACAAAGTTTGTAGCGGGGAACAAAATGTGGAAGGTTTTGAATGCCAGACAAGAGCTTCAATTTTACCTTAGAAGCAATATGGAGTCAATGGAGATATTTGAACAAAGAAATGACATGACCTTGTATCTTGAGAAGAGAAATGTGGCAGCTATGGGAAGAACAGATTGTGGAAGGGAGAGATTAGAAGCAGGGAGACCAATTAGGAGATTATTACAATAATCCAAGTGAGAGGAGATGAGAATCTGAACTATAGCAGTGATCATGTGCATAGTCAAGGACCAGATAGGTGTGAGTATGGAAGATGTCAGGGAAATAGATTCTACATTACTTAGCAACTGATCAAATATGAAGATGAGAGATGAGAAAGTCAAGGATGGGAAGAGATAGGATAAGCATTTATCAAGTTCCTACTATGTGCCAGGAACTGTGCTAAGCCCTTTATAGATATCATCTCATTTTCTCTTCTTAATAATCCTGTGAGTTAAATGTCATTATTATCCCCATTTTGCAGATAAAGAAACCGAGGCAAACATAGGTTAAGTGGCTTGCCCAAGGTCATATGGCTAGCTATAATTAATAATAATAAAAATAACTAAATAAATAAACTATAAATAAAAATGATAAAAATAACTAATAGAATTTATATAGAATTTGTTCTAAACATTTTACAAATGTTATCTCAGTTATTTCTCTCAATAATTCTATGAGGTAGATATCATTATTATCCCCATTAATAGACAAGGAACCTGAGGCAAACTGAGGTTAAGTGAATTTCCCAAGGTCACTTGGGTAGCAATAATTAATAATAATAATAACTAACATTTATGTAGAATTTACCATGTGCCAGGCACTGTGCTAAGCTCTTTACAAATATTTCATTTACTTCTCGCAACAACCCTGTGATGTAGACACTATTACTATCCTCATTTTATATTTGAAGAAACTTAGGTAGATGGAGGTTAAGTGACTCACCCAAGATCACTTTGCTAGCAATTGTCTGAGGCTAGATTTCTACCCAGTTCTTTCTGTCTCCAGGCCCAGGATTATATTCATTGTAATACTCACGGCCTCTAAACCATCTAGCTGATGGCTCCAAGGCATTGAACCTGAGTGACTGGAAGAATGAGTAGCAATGATATGCATTATCCATTGACAGGGACCGAATGAATTGAATAAGGTTCTCTGGGTATTTCCAAATATATCCTATTAATGATAATGTTAGAAATCACATTCATACATCACAGTAAGATTTACAAAGGTTGTAGTTGTTTTTTTAATCCCTCTCAAAATAATCCTTTGGGTTAGGGAGTTAGGAAGACCTAACTTTGAATCATGTTTCATGACAATGGGCAAATCACTAAACTTCTCTCAGCCTCGGTTTCCTCATCTATAAAATGGGAATGATAATACCTTCTTCCTCACAGGGTTATTGTAAGGATAAAACAAGATCATATTTGCAAAGTACTTTGCAAACTGTTAAGTGCTATATAGAGTTAATAAAGTTAGCTATTATTATTTACAGATGAGGAAAATTAGGAATGGGAGTTAAATGCAAAACGACTAGATGGCTTCTTTTGACTCTAAGATTCTCTGACAAAATAAGGGAAAATATCATGACAATATAAACCCCTAAACCGAAATGTTCCACCAATATATAAGTATTATTCCTAGAATAAATTAAGCCATCATAGGAATTTGAGGTGTCTTTAAATAAATGAGTCATCTTAAAAATATATATGTATATAAAAATATATATACACATACATACACACATATACACATATACATCGGAGGAAATTTTTCTAATGAGTTTTCTAATCTTATATGACAGTTCAACAATGAATCTTTGTAGCTATTCCTAGAGAATTACAAAAAGTTTGTATTTGTTTGTTTCTCCTTAAATAAGTTAGAACCAAGGAGAAGAAAAGTTTATGCAAAATAGTTAATTGAGTGTGGAGACCCTGGTGGTCAAGATGATTCCTCCCCCCCTCCAATATTGATTACTTTGCACAGACGTTGACCTTTCAGCAGATGGCAAAGAAAAGCTTCCAAGCTGGAGAAGCAGTTCTTTGGATATTAAGTAGACTGATCTAATGTTATAATCAAGTCGAATTCCTTAGCTCTCAGTATCAGGAGGCAGTTTTGCATTTCTGCAGCATCTTTGTCTCTGAAGACACCAAGCACTTACAATATACAAAGGTATTCAGCATATTAAATGAAGAAAATTTTATATCCTTTGAACTTTATTTTCATTCATTCATTCAACAAAGGGAAAGAAGTGAATGGAATAAGTATCTATATAGTGCTCATTTTGTGCCAGGCACTTTGCCAAGTGCTTTACAAATATTATATCATTTGATCTATAAGAATAAATACCAACTACATGCGTATAGTATAGTTTAGAAGGGGAAAATGCTGGATTTGGAATCATATACCCTAGGTCCAAATTCTAGGTCTTCAAATTATTGAGTGACCTTGGAGAAGTCACAACCTCTCTGGACCTTAGTTCTGCTTCTGGAAATGAATTTCACTGGAGCAGAGAGCCTCTCACATCCCTACCAGTTCCAAATCTATGTTTCTATGATCTATTAAATCCCGGTTGTTTTACTAGGCCTTGAAGATACAAAGACCGAAAGGAAATTCTGACCTCACAGAATTAACATTCTGCTGGGAGATAGAATATGTACACAGATAAATAAATGCAAACTCAAAACAAAGCAATGCCAGATGTGGAAAAGGTCTAACAGCTGGGGAGATCGAGAAATGCTTTCTATAGGAGGTAACAATTGAGCTAATCCTCAGAGGGATCTAAGAATTCTAAAAGTCAAGGTGAGAAGGAAGGAAAACATTGCAGGCACGAGGAGGAGAGGTCCTCTCCATAGGCATGAAAGCAGTAATTCTATGACTAGGGAACAGCGAATGAACCAATTTACCTGCAACATACAAAAATCCAAAAAGGTGGGCTGAGACCACTTTGTGACGGCTATTTTTAATTTTTTTTTTTTGGAGGGCAATTGGGGTTAAGTAACTTGCCCAAGGTCACACGGCTAGGTTTTTATTTGTGTGTGCGTTAAGTGTCTGAGGTCAGTTCTAAACTCAGGTCCTTCTGACTCCAGGGCCAGCGCTCTACTCACTGCGCTGCCTAGCCGCCCCAGTGAAGGCTATTTTTAGTGTTAAAAAGAAAAAAAAGAGCTTGTATTTTATCCTACAAGCAACAGGGAAATAAAACTTACGCTGTTGGTAAAGACCATACAGCACTCTTTAGAGCCTGGAATATGTTTAATAAACCTATTAATAATAAAAGAAAAAAGGCTCATATATTTCTCTTCTTGAAACACCCATTTTTTAAAAATTCCATTTCATTTTAAATGTCTATTGTGAAAAGATAGCCCTAGTTGGAGATTCCAAGGTAAATCATCAATTGGGGCAATAGAATGTTAAAACTAGAAAGAATCTTGGAGATTATCTCATTGAAAGTCTTTGCTTTCCAGATGAGGAAACTGAGGTCCAGACAGGTGAAAATACTCGTCATTTGTTAAGTAAATGGCAAAATCAAGATACTATACTCCCAATAAGTCACCATTCACCTTCTGTTTGGAAGAACTCCAATAATGGAGAGTATGGAACATATTGAGGCAGTCAATTCCATTTTTGGACAACTTGGTTAACAGGCCTATGAGCCTATAATTATAAATACATTATAATATATTATAATTTATATAATATCATTCTATCATATAAATAGGCTATATATTATAATATAATACATATTACAATACTTATAATGTGATATATTATGAAAATATATTATTGTATTATGTGCAATATGATATTGTTATATTATATAATTCTATATAATGCATTATATAGAACAATATAATTATAATTCTATAGAATTTAGAGTTAAAAGAGACTTCTGATATAATCTAGTCATGTCCATCTCCTTTACTTTAGAAAAAAGAAAGGTGAGGCCTGGAGGAGTTAAGTGACTTGTCTAAGGCTCATAATTTGCATTGACCCTCCAAAAATGATTGGCAATTTGCATTTCTATAGACCTTTTCTAGTAAGAAAACACTTTCCTCACCATATATCATAAATAGACCACATCATCATTATCATCTCCACTTTTACAGATGAGGAAACAATCTCACAAGGGTTAAGGTCATTGCTAATGGATTCAAAAGTCACAAATGAAAGAATGTGTTAAACTGTTAATAGGGAATTTTTTTAAAAAATTATATTGTAGAATGAATTTTATATAATTCATACCCGGCTAGCTAATCTTTGTAAATAGATAAATAATAGTTAAGCAAAACAAATCAGCACAATGAGTCAGACAGTATATGCGATATTCCATACCTATAGTAGCTCACCTCTTCAGAAAAGAGAGATACCCCCTTTAATTCTCTCTGAATTCCCAGTGCTCTCCAAAACAAATGCCTCCGGTGGGGGTGTTTGCTTGTTTGTTATTAGCCCACCCAACGGTGATTAATCTTTGACCCAACTTCTTGTATTCAGTACTTATGTATTCTGGCCACGCTGCATTATTTTGTATTGTTTCCTGTTTATCTGAGACGTTTAAGCGTCCTCTCTCTTTACCCACAAGATAAATTCTCAAAGCTCTAGGCTTATGTCTTCTACTTCTTTTAGCATTCTTCCTTAGGGCCTAGTAGTTTGTGCACATGGGGCTCACAATACATATTTTTGACAGCCTGAGTTCCCTTGGGTGCCTCCCCTCCTGCTGGCAAAAGAGGTAGAGAAATACACTGCCCGTTTTTATTGCCTTTCTGCTTTAAAACTCTACTGGGCAATTGCTTTCCAACACACACATTCACAGCTGGGGGCAATATCATCTTGCTCTCTTAAACTATTTCTACATTTGAAAAACAACCTAATGGATTAAGAAAGTTAAGTTTCCAGATTTCAGGAGATGACCCTAAACCTGGTGTTCTATTTAAATTAGCATACACAATTGTAAATGCACTTTATAAATTAAAAATACCATAAATAGCTCCTTGCATGAGAGTTTGAGATAAGTACCTTTGCATAGAACATTATGCTCCAGGAATGGAAAAGGCCTATAATTAACTACAGGTTAAAGGACTACCTAGATTCACTTAGAAATTAGACTAAATTATGACTCAACTAATGAATAACTGTTAATGTCAAGGAAGTTAAAGGCACCCCAAATGTTACCTCATAGGAAAGTTTTGCAAGTTGAAACCTTTTACTTTTCTTGTATTTGTCTCAGAATGACCATATAGGCCCTTGTGATGTTGAGTGAGCAACTTGGAGTCATTAAAAATCACTGGAATCAACCTCCTGATGATTTAACGAGAGAAGAGAGGAAAGAGGGAGCAACAGAATTTTTGTTCAAAGACTTTTTAGATGTTTTGTTCTATCCCCTTTCCATCTGCAGTTCTGTTTGGAGCTGTGACTCCAAGGAATGGGATGTATTTCCCAAGATAAGCTGATCCCCTGAAATCTCATCATTGTACTCCTAACTCAGCTTTGAATACACAATACCTTCCCAACTCTTCTGACTAGAGATTTAGAGAGTAGATCATTAAACTCCTCTTAAAGTTTCTTTTATAGAGGGCTGGGACCTGGACTTTCCAACTAACTCTATAATTTTTATCTACAATTCTGCTTAGTTTCAATTCCACAGAACATGGCTGGGTACCTACTGGTGTCCCCAACTAGCTTCCTTTTTTTGTTGTCTTCCCCCATTAGATTGTAAATCAATGAGGGCAGGGATTGTCTTTCTTTTTCTTATTTGTATGTCCAGCACTTAGTACAGTGAATAAAACATAGGTTCTTAACAGATATTTATTTTATTGAATGGTATGGTATAGTATGGTATGGTATGGTATGGCATGCTATGGTTTCAGCACAGAACTGTATGGTACAGTCTGGTACAGTACAGTATGGTACTGTAAAAGAAAATTTTGTAGAAAGAAATTTAGTTATTCAAATGTTAGCCACTCAGTATATGTTAAGCATTTATCTGTTTCATAAAGGGTTTGAAGAAAGTATCAGACAAAACTTTTTGATGTTGAGTTTATAATGCTCCTTCAGTAAATTTATTCCTTCAGCATTTCTATATATAGTCTATATAGCTATATATTTCATTCTGAATTCTGCATTTTAAAAATTATCTTCATGTTCAATTAACCCTTTTTTTTGGCTTCCATATCACATTGATCTTGTATTTTACCAAGACCTATGTGTTTCTTGTTTGGATCCTATCTATATATCTCCTATACTATTCTTATTTAGTATATGTGTGTATATGCATATATATATATATATATACAAACAAACATGTATAAACATACATGTGTACACACATATATATATGAGTCTATATGTTACCCACACAAATATGCTTTACATTTATCACTTACTGACTTTAATCTTTTTATATTAGATTTTTTTCCATTGTTCTACCCTGCTGACATCTCTTGGGATCATTCTTCTGGTTTTTTTTTTTTGTTTGTTTGTTTGTTTTAAAGCAATTGGGTTAAGTAACTGACATTTCCTTAGTTTTGTGGCCTTGGACTAATCATTTAGCCTTAATTGTTGTTTTCTTTTAATTTTAACCATCTCTTTTAATATAAAAAAATTTGAGCACTGGAATAAATAATTTCTGTGGTTACATCTCATCTCTAAAAATATTATTCTATGACCATAGCCCATGGTTGTGTTGTTGTTGTTTTTAGTAGTTGCACCATACTGTTACCTCATGTTTAACTTGTGTTCACCTAAATATTGCAATTATTTTTCACATGAACTACAGTCAAACTGAGTCTTTTTTATTCTTCTTTTATATGAGTAATTTTATCTGAATATAGTGTGTATAGTTATGCCATCCTTGTTGGATTAGAAAGTAAAATAAATCATGTTCTCATAAACATATATGTGTGTGTATGCATGCACAAATACATATAGGAATAGACCTTTTATTTCCTCAGTGCGATTAGCTCCTGATGAGAAATTCTGTCTACCAAGGTAGATGAGGGAGGGTACATATTTAAAGAATTCAGCATCACCCTGCAGAGAGTTCTTTGATGAACTTTGATTAAAAAAATTGTAAAAGATTAAGGAAAATACACATCCTGAAGGAAAAAAAAACAGTATAGTATAATTGTAATAATAACTAACATTTTTCTTTCACACCTGACTTACATGAAGATGTTTTACATGACTACACATGTATAACCTATATCAAACTGCTTGCCTTCTCAATGAATGAAGAAAGGAGAGAGGGAGAGAATTTGGAAATCAAAATTTGAAAAAAAATTTAATGTTAAAATTATTTTTACATGTAATTGGGGAAGAATGAAATATAAAAGTTTTCAAAAAATTAACTAATATTTTATAGTACTTACAATGTGTCAGGTACTGTAAATGCTTATCAATTATTATCTCATTTGATTATCATAATCACTGTGGGATGTAGGTGCTATTATAATCAACATTTTACAGATGAGGAAACGGAGGCAAAAAGAGGTTAAGTTACTTGCCCAAAGACATACAGCTTTGGTGTATTATAAGCAGGATTTGAACTCCTCTCTGATCCAAGCTCAATCCAGACACCTAGCTAGCAGCATGAATCTATGAGTAGTGTCAGGAAAACTAAAACCCTAATCAGTTGTGATATCTGAAAAAATGCTAAAGGTAACAAGAAATACAATTTAAAGTTATCTTAGCTCCCTCCTTTCCCCCCCAAAAAAAGGAACAGGAAAAACATAGGTTCATGATTTAGGGAACAGCATAGTTCTAAAAGATGACAGCAGAATTACTCAATTCCTATTTTGTTTCAAAAGAAAATCAGTCTTTAGACATAAAGGTGAAAGTGTTGCCTAAGTAATCTAAGGAGATAGTAGGGACATCCCTAGTCATTGTGAATGAAGGTGAATAGATCAATTACATTTCAGGGCACTAATGGAATTTGCATATGATCTCAGGGACACAGTAGCTAGTAATCTTTGAAGAATTGTGTAGGACACAAGTATAATAAAACTGGAGATGGTTAAAAACTGTTCCAATTTTCAAAAAAAAGTAGATAGCCCTTTCAAGAAATGACAAGAGGGTAAGTTTAAAGGCAATTCCTGGCAGAATTCCGTAACAGATAAATAAACAGAAAGCTTATGGCTATTTGGAGTAAATGTGGGTTGAGAAGAAGTCACATCAAAATGCTTTCATTTCCACTGCTGATAACCCTGGGGATTGGAGTAATGCTGAAGCCATAATATGACAAAGTATTTTATGATACCATTATTTATAAGGTGATGAAATATGTCTAAGTAAGTGGCAAGTGGTGGGAGAATAAGATCCAAAGAAAGTTGAACAATTAATTACTATCAGCCTGAAAGGAAGTCCCTACTAGAAGAGCACAATTCTTTGTCTTTAGCCATTTCTGTTGAATTTTTTTGTTTGTTTCTTATCATAATCTGGATGAAAACACAAATGATCTTATTAAAATATCCAATGGCGCAAAGTTTGCAGAGATAATACAACAGGAGGATTTTAAATAATTTTGGTAGGAATTTGGGGCTGAAACAAGGTAAAATTTAATAGGAATAAATGTAACAAGGATATTATATCATATTATATTATTACTACATTTATAGACTACATTTATAATAATGGGCTCAGATGAATAGAAAAGAAAATGTTAATATAACACCCCTTCTCAAGTACTATCCCAACTTGAAACTATACTTATAGGTTAAGTTCCTAAAAGGTAACTTCTCCCTTGGGGTTTCCAAGGTAATCTTGTGAGAAGCTAATCCTAAGACTGTAGTTCATAAGCCCCCACAGGTGTGCCTGCCTTTAACAAACAGCCAGTAGCCAATCCTATCTTAGCAAAGGCAGTTACTCAAATAGTTACAATCCCTTCATGCCCAGAAACTTGTGATATAGTTTCCTACAAATACACGGTATCCCTGGAAGAGTGGACATAGTGGTAGAGAAGCACACATGTCAGAAGAATAGGTGCCAAGGAAACATACAACTCTGATAGTGCAAGACCGAGAAGTCCTGTCTATCCTTGCATACTTCCTTCTAGCCTAAATGTCAATTCCCAGGCAACTCAGAACTCTTTAACACAGTCTCTCTTTTGAATGGGATGCTCAGTTGGGCTCCTGAGGTCTGTTCCTCTCCATAACTTTTTTAAAACTAGAGTAATTCTTGTTAAAGCTGATTCCTCTCTTAGGTGACTGTCTCTCTATATTTGTGCCTGTCTATAGTGAATGTCTCTGCTGCCTTCTGGATTCATTGTATCCTAATTGTCGAGTAGCTCCCTTTAAAAAGGTAATAGTGATGGAATACCAAAGGGCCATTCCTCCTCAGGGGACCAGGCTCTTCTACTATTGGCATAAACTGACAAAATGCTTGGTGGGATTCATCTTATCCTGATGATGGATGCCATATCATATAGAGGGACAGGAAAAAAATCCCCCTCATATAAGTGTCTTATTCCCCAACTGACTTAGGATTCCCTAAAATTCTTCAGGGCTTAGCTATGTAAAATCCCCAAAGGTCTGGCTACATTACTTGCCCAGCCAATCAAATTAGTCTCTTCTGTAACTTAATCAGAGATGTTTATACCTCACAAAGCTATTAGCTATTCTGTTAATAAATTATAATTATATTCTTGGCCTTCTGTGACAAAAGCTACATGGATAAGGGAAAGAAAAGGGTTACCTTATACTCATAATTCGAGTCATCCAATAGTAGAACAAGCTGTGTCATAAAGTAACGATTCCCTGACACTTCGGGTCTTCATATGATATCTAGATGACAGCTTGTCAGGGACCCTGTAGAGGGAATTTCTGCTTATGTATCAGAAGAACTAGGGAACCTCTGACATCCCTTCTAAATATGCTATTCTATGATATTGTGACAATCTAACATGAATCCAAAGGAAGATGTCTGGGTTGGAAACCATGTTATTGGAAGATTAGTTTAATAAACTAAGTGTTTAGAATGGAGAAGACAAGATGAAAAGGAGACAATAGATGACTTTAAATATTTCAAAGATTATCATGAACAGGAGGGACCTGATTTGGTCAGTGTTGTCATAAAGGGACTAAATAGGATAAATGCTAAGAAGGGCAATTTTGACTAGTCTTTGAAAGGACTTTTAAAATGATGGAAAGTATTGATTATTTTCTCACTGGAGGTCTTCAAGCAAAGGATGATAATTTTTCTATTACAGATGAAAAAGAAGGGGATTCTAAACTTTCCAATGGGTTGGCTCAAGTTACTTCTAAAGTCTCTTCCAATTCTAAAATCTCAGCCTTAGAAGGTAAAGAGATGAGAGAGTATAATTGGATTTTCCCAGGAAAAAAAGGTCATTGGCAAGTTCAGTATAATTGTGAAGATTTGTGGGAAGGAATGCCCATAGCTATTTACACCAGTTAATTCATTCCCCCAAATTTCCATTCACCTGTCATGTTGTCCAGACCTTACAGATCAAATAGGTCTGTCAGTTTTTGAAAAGGATGATTTTCAACATTCAGATATTGCATCCTGATGCTCTGAGTAGGAGATAAGCTGTCAAGGATAACACATTTGCTTTAGAATGAATGGAAGGTGTGGTCTAAACTAATTGGAAAATGAAAATGCTATAGGATTGGTACCTTCCAGCATAACATCACTTTATCAAATGTGGCCTAGAAATTTCATGTTGCTATAGATATTGTCAGTATTATGTTAAGGTTCTGTCAACCTTATGCTTATGTCAGAGTTACAAACTTTCATTTCAAAGGTCTCATATTTCACAGCTTCCCTTTTTTATAATCCTGAAATATCTCACTCAACTGTTTCTGAACAGTTCGAGATAAAGTGTGGCAGAAAAAATGTGCAATTTAAAAGCTAATGCATTCCTCAATCAACTAAAGATTCACATTACTTCTATGGCATGCTCAGATGACACTAATCAACAGATATTCTGTCTATCATAAGCCCATTGTTCCTTTGGGCTTCCCTGTTCATAAAGCATCCTGCCATTCTCGTTTCTCTTTTCTGGGTATTTGTAATTGCATCAATAGAATATTTTATAAACTCCACATAGAATCAAAAGAGGCCTGATTTAGACAGGCTCAGGGCCTATCTTGTCCCAATTCTACCTTTTATACCATGTCTTACAAGAAGTAGTCATCCAACCTTTGAGGAAAATTATTCCATGACGACATGATCCTTTAAATATGATCCCATAATATTTGCTATGAAAATGTCAATTAAAAAAAGTAATGTGCTAAACATGTAATAATAGTTTATAAATCCAAGATATCATGGTAAAGATTCTCTGATAAAAATAAGAAAGAAAGACTAGTACATCAAGAATCTAGTAAATCAAAATATATTTGATTTCACCTGCTCAAAGAATTCCTTGGGACAAGGAAACCCACTACTTCACAAATTAGCCTGTTTCACTTTGTTGTATTGTTTTTCAGTGCTTCAATTGTATTTGGCTCTTCTTGATGCCATGGACTATTTTCCATGAGGTTTTCTTGGCAAAGATGCTAAAATGGTTTATCATTTCCTTCTCTCCTATGTCCCCATTTTACAAATGAGGAACTGAGGCGAATAGGGGTTAACTGACCTGCCAAGGGTCACAGAGCTTGTAAGTGTCTGAGGTCATATTTGAACTCAAATCTTCCTGACATCAAGCCAGGTTCTCTATCTACCATGTAGCTGCCCCCTTATTTCACCTTAGCAGAGCTGTGATCATTATGAAGGTTAGCCTTATATAGAGCCTCATTTGTCTCTCTGAAGATGAACATATAATAATTACTAGAGCTAACATCTACTTGAAATTTTGCAAACGTCTGTATTTATATTGACGTAATATTAAATTAAGACTATAATTAATATGTGTATTAAGATGAAAGGCAACACAGATAATGGATTGTGTGGTGACTTCAGAGCGAGAAAGACCTGGTTTAAAGTCCTGCTTCTGATACCAGCTATACAGCCAAGGGCAGGTCAGTGTAACCTCTTAGTGACCCAGGCAATTCTCCTGGATGGTAAATTGAAGCTGAGTTGTTATTTGCATTGATGGAGGAAGTGTCCATATCCAGGAGTTCTGCATAGTTATGAAAGTATGATGATGATGATGATGATGATGATGATGATCATGATGATGTGATGATCACAATAATGTTGATGATGACAATGGTTAATCGCTCAAAAATATAACAAAAAACTTACCACTTTTTTGGTCAATTTTTCTAGCACTAGTTTAAACTTTTTCTCATCTGTTTCAGTTTTCAACATGGTTAGAATGACTTGATAAAAACCTTTACATTTTCTGAATACATACATACACACATATATATGTGTGTATGTATATGTATATATATATATACACACATTCCAAAAGTGAAATTAGGAAGGAGCTGTAAGTTTCTATAGCATATCATCCAAATTTGTTTTTTCTACTTTAAAACTAAAAAAAATTAATGACAATTAAAAGAAATTGTAAAGGTCACTTAAGTCATAACTGTGATTCAGAGGTTCCCAAATTTATTTGGCCTATCACCCCCTTTAAAAAATAGTTACTCAGCATCCCCCTGGAAATCTACCTTCTATAACCCTTTAATGGTTTTTTTTCATTTGTATCATTTGGTGCATCTTAAATTTAATAATTTATTGTAAATTTGTGTTTTTTTCCAGTATTGAAATTTTGAGGCCACAATGTTGCATCATGTAACTGTATATTATCATATTGTAAACAAGTCATTACACATGCATATTTCTGCTAATGCATATTGAACTTCCTGACAACACCCAACAGGCTCATCTACCAACATTTGCTTGTTAAGACCTGTTGGCAGACTTGACCACTGATCAGTTATAACTTTCATCTTGTGTGTTTATTTAGAACATAATGTAATCACTATGACTTAAACTCTGTTACACAACAGGTAAAACATGTACAGTTTTCCAAAATGTTCTTCTCTCCTTTCTTTATGCTTCCACCATTCCCTTATTTTTATTCAATATCCCCCAATTCCACCAGAGGCTACTGCCACCATCCCCTATCATTCTAATACCCCCAGTGGGTCATATCACCTACTCTGGGAACCTATGTTACACAGACAAATGCATCTTACTGGGGTCAGATAATAATATATTCTTACTAATTGGTCTTAAGAACACTCAAATAGAAAAGGAACACTTTGGATTCTTTTGAGTCAATGCTATACATCTGAGACAGGTAAAGAAAGATAATGCTTTGTCTTTGTTATGAAAAGCATTCATCTTGGAAATATGTAGCTCCAACCAAAAGCTGTAACTGAACTTGAGCTGACAAAGTTCTGAAGAGACACTGACGGCATCCTGTCATCACCTAGGAATGGATATCAGAGTGTGTGTTACTAACAGCTTGGCATGACTGGCAGCACATTTTCCACAGAGACCCAGAGATGTTTGCAAGGTCAGAAATGGTACACTGTGAATGTTTATACGGGGCTTGCCTGTCTCTAGGCAGTATGTCTCATACTTCTAATAGTACTGAAGGAAATGGATTTCCAGTGAAAAAAGGAAGATACCAAAATTTCTGTGTAGAAATATTTCTATAAAAGCAATAATGAAATCCAAGTCTTATATGCCTATAATAGGCCATCTTGAGGAATACAAAATATTCCACATACATGTAATTAAAAACCTAAATGTGAAATAACATGAATGAGAAATATTATAGTGTGAAACATATCTATCACTTAATGTCTTCCAATCTCAATTTTCTTGTCTTATGAGGCAATTGGACTTGACATGATCTAAGATCTCTAGCTGGAGGCAGCTAGGTGGGTCAGTGGATAGAATAATGGACCTGGAGTCGGGAAGACCTAAGTTCACATTTGGGTTCAGACACTTACTAGCTGTGTGACCCTGGGCAAGTCAATTAACCTCTGTTGGCTTTAATACACTAGAGAAGGAAATGGCAAACCACTCTAGTATCTTTGCCAAGACAACTCTCTGGGCAGTATTGGAATGCTACGGTCTACAGAGTTATAAGGAGTTGGACATGACTGAACAACTGAACAAAGATCTCTAAGGTTTTTATAAAGTTCCTTGATTTCCTCATGTGAATAAATCTCTTTACACTCAATGCTATGGCATTCTCATACTTTAAGCAATTTTTTCCTTTTGAATAAGAAAATTCCTTCAGTCATGTTTTAGTAATTAGTCTAAAGCTACTATTTCTCAATGATACCTATGAAGCCCATTTTGAATCATTTGTTCAGGAGTAATTGATTTTCTTTGTTATCCATACATTTTATATCTGCGTATAGATCTCTAAAACCATGAATTTTGTTAATTTGAACTTATTCTTTGTCTCCAGTGAAATTTTTGATAACTGTGCTACTGTTCTTCCTACATCATGACTATGCTCTATGGTAATCAGCTTAGTGGATACATAGAGACAGCTTTCTCTTTCTTTCTTTTCAGTATAAATTCCTATGAATTCAATTTTCGACACTATAGGCAAATATAACTTACCAGTCCTTGTCAGGTGTGTTCTATTCCTGAACAAGGGAATTTATTTTTATTTTTTAATTTATATTTTAATTAACTAATTCATTCATTTAATTTATATTTATTCTTAAACTTCAGTCCACAGTCCAGAAGTCCGACTCTTCTTCCAATAAAAATAGCTAGCATTTATATTACTTTAAGAGTTACAAAATGTTTTTCCAGTATTATCATTTCATTTGATCTTCACAACAATACTTCTATCATTATCCCCAGTTTATAGATGGGGGAAATGAAGTTCAAAGAGGTCATGTCTTACCCAGGGTCACACAACTAGTCAATCTGAGCGCAGATTTGAACTAAGGTCTTCCTGACACATAGAACAGTTAGGTGCTCCAGCAGATGGAGTACCAGGCCTGAAGTTAGGAAGATTCATCTTCTTGAATTCAAATCTGGCCTCAGATACTTACTAGCTATGTGACCCTGGGTTAAGTCATTTAGCCCTGTTTGATTCACTTCTTTATCTGTCAAATGAGCTGGAGAAGAAAAACGGTCCCAAATGGGGTCACAAAGAGTCAGATATGACTGAAATGACTGAACAGCAATAAGGACAATTTCCTGAGTCTTATCCACTGTCACCCAGCTGCTTCTTCTCAGACACCATTTCCTTTGCCAGCTACATACTCTCTAATCTGCCTTTCTCTTCTGAAGCCCTCGCCTTCAATCAGCAGTAACGATGAAAAGCCACTTGCATTCTTAAGGTCTTCATTTTTTATCAAGACTTTCTAATCTTTAGTAATAGATTCCCTCTGCAAGTTTCACATGTTTCCGAATGACAATCTCCAGACACAGGTGGATAATAGTGATCAGATTTGCTAAGGTTTGGGATAGTTCTTGGTCACATCCTTAGTATTTGTCTTATCAGATCTCCCTTAGCAAGGAATTGTGAATTGCCCCTTCTTTCTCTTTTTTCCCTCACCCTCACTGCATGATCTCTTTCCTGAGACAACTATGAGGCTCAGTGGATCAAAATACTGAGCCTGATGTCAGGATGTCCTCATACCTGACACTTTGATACTACTCTGTCTTGGTTCTGTTCCTCTTTGCTTGACTGGTCCTTTGTAGAATCACAATCTATCTCCTACCTTCCAAAGCTTTGTCAAACATCCTGTTCTTTCTCTATACTCTATTCCTCCATAATCTCATTTTTTTCTCATGTGTTCAAATATTATTTTGTTATAAATGACTTCTAAATTATATATCCATTACTCTCCCCCGAAGTCTAATCTGACATCAGCAACTTTCCATTGGATATAATCAACTGTATATTCTGTTGGTAACTCAAATTCCATGTGGAATGGAACTCATCATCTTTCTCTCTAAGACTATCCTTCTTCCAAAATTCCCTTTTTCTCTTGAGGTCACCACAGTCACACCTATTCACATGAAGTTACCCTATATTCTTTCTTGGAGTCACCTTATATTCTTCCCTTTCTATTATCCCTCACATCAATCAGTTTCCAGATCTTACTGATTCTATGTTCAAGGCATCTCTCCCAACCATTTCTTTCTATCGTATAATAGTGCCACCACCACCTTATTTAGGCCCTCGAGACCTCTTATCTGGACCAGTAATACTCTACAAATTTGTTTTCCTATACATATTCTCTCCCTTCTTCAATCATTTCTTCATATTGTTGCCATAATTATCTTCCTAAAGTTTATGTCTAACCAAAGTAAGCATGACACAGTGGACAGGGCACTGGACTTGGAGTCAGGAAGATCTAATTCAAATTTTGCCTAAGACACTTGTTAGCTTCAAGAGGAAGATCTGGGTTCAAATGCTCCCTAGAAACCTACTAGTTGTGAACCTTGGACATGCCTCAGTGTCATCATTTGTAAAATTAGGAGTTCAAACTTGATGACCTTTAAAAATCCTTCTTGTTCTCCATCTATGATCCTATAAGCTTGTCATTTCCTGGATTGAAAACATTCAGAAGCTCCCTAATTCCAGATGAATAGATGGATAGATTAGATAGATAGCTACATATAATGTATGTGTGTACATGCATGTATATATGCATACACATATACATGTGTGTATATTTCATGTATGTTTCATATATGCATACATATGTTTCTCATGTGTGTGTTTTTCTTACCTTCATATCTAAAGCCTTCCACATTCTAGCTTCTACCTACTTTTCCAGTCTTACTTCATTTCTTTCTTCATTTCTCTGATCTTTATACACAGTATATTCTAGTCAAACTTGACTATTTACCACTACTTGAGCTTAATATGCTAACTCTTGTCTATGCACTCAAACAGGCCACCCCCAAAGTCTAGAAAGCACTCCTCCTTATTTCTGCCTCATAGAAATCTGCTCTTCATTCTAGGCCCAGCTCACTGGCTACCTCCTTTATATAATATTTCCATGCTCCTCAAGCTGAACACATTCTCACCTTCCTCTAATAGATCTGTATCTCTTGTCTTGTTCTCGCCTTTGTCCTCATTAATCATCATCTTTTATTACACTTATCTCCCTACATGTCTTTTCTTTCCTTTTGCTGTCTGTTGCACTTTGTAGGATGGAAGCTTCTGAGAAGTAGAAACTACATCATTTTAATCTTTGTAGTTTCAGTGCCCAGCAAAATACTTTGACCAACACAGTAATAGTTAATAAATGTTTGCTGAATAAATGAATCAATACTCATGTGATAAGGAGATCAGCTTACCTTTAATAAAAGTTCATTGTTCAGATGTAAAGTAGATAAATCTAAAAAGGTAAGTTGGGATCAGATTGTGGGAGCTTCTTAATTGCTACATAAAGGAGTCTGGAACTTATTCTGTTGTCATTGAGGAAGCAAAACATTTATGTTTTTTGAGTAGGATAAGTGATAAGATGAAAATGGAAATTCATGTAGATAAATCTGGAAATGATGGGCACGAGAGATTGAAGGAAGAAGAGATTCTAGGCAGGGAGGTCCATTGGAAAGCTATTATAATAATCCCACCATGGCATGATAAAAATCTGGGCATGGGTGATGGAATGTAGAATATGGAAGAAATTGAAGTAATACTACAAGATAAGAATCAATAGGTACCTAGATGTCTCAACAGATGGAATGCTGGACCCGGAGCCAGGAAGACCTGACTTCAAAGTCAGCCTCAGACACTTACTGCCTGTGTGATTGTGGGCAAGTCACTTCACCTCTGCCTGTTTCATTTTTCTAATCTATAAAATGGAGATGATGATAGTACCTACCACCCAGTATTGTAGTGAGATAATATCTGTAAATGATATAGTATATGTAAAATCTTTTATAAAAATTAAAGCACTATCTAAATATTAGCTATTATTGTTCATTATTTTTAGGAACTGGTGACTAGTTGGGAAGTGAAAGGAGACCTCAGGATGGTCCTAAGGTATCAAGGTTGAGTGAATAGATAAATGATGGTTCCAGTGACAGGAACAATAAAGTCAAGAAGAGGGGAAGGGTTTTGTTTTATTTTGTTTGTTAATGGGTGATTATTTTATTTTTGGACACAATTAGCTTGAAATGATATTGGGGTATACAAATGAAAATGTCCAGAATAAAGAAACATGGGACTGGAATTTAAGTGAGAAGACATAGATGCTCAAGAATAAATACTTCAGATTGGAATAGACTTTCAATATTTTCTAGCCCAAGTCCTAGAGAGATTAAATGATATTTCCAATGGTCACACAGATAAAATTAGAATTTTAATTCAGATTCTCTGAGTCCCAAGTCAGTGTTCTTTCCACTATACTAATTGAGAAATATGAACACAGCAATGGGAGTTGAAACTATGAAAATGAATGAGTTTTTTGAGGGGGGGAATAGAGACGTAAAATTGAGAACCAAGGAATGACTGGAATAAGAATCTTAGACTTTTGATTCTCACTCTAATCATCTTTGTACTGTATAAAGCAGCCCACTTCTCTTCCTATAATCATTTCCTACATGCTTGAATGCAAAGTAAACCAGGAGATAATGAAACAAGCCAAGAAATGAATCAACTTCCTTTTCAGTAGCTTCTCTTTCAAGGCAAGTCAGAACTTAAATTTAGGCCACTGCATAGATATTTACATTAAATTAATTCTTTTTATCCAATGTCAAACATATTTTATGTAGTTTTCTACTCCTTTTGAGTGCTCAGTACAATAAAGTTTCTAAGTAAGAGCCAGAGTAATCTTAATATTACATGCTAATAACGCACTAGTGATCTTCTCTAAATAGAAAGATTCAATATTGTTATTAATTTACATGGTGCTTTAACATTTACAAAGTGCTTTCCCACATCAATCCTATGAGATATATAGTGGGAATATTGTCACTCCCCATTTAGAGAAGAGCATGGGGCTCAGAAAGATTAAAGGATTTGTCCAAGGGCATTGAGCTGAAACTCAAGCCCATATTTTTACTCATGCTACAGATGGTTCTCTCTGTACTACATGGTCTAAGCAAGGAAATTCATAGTGAACACACACTTTATTGTGTTTCCATTTTCAATGCTATTTGAAAATTAGAAAATTATCTTTATTGTCATCATAGTACTATATAATATATAACTTGACTTCTTGACCTCTCAGTTCACAATCTCAGTAAATAGAGCCATAACTTGGATGGGGTGACTGCAGCTTTGGTTCAGGGGTGTTCTGATAAATGTTTAACAACCAATTCTCAGAAGAAAACATATATATCCAGACACACTTTTAAGTTTAATCTGTATTATTCACATTTTCTTCAACCTTTTCCTACATCTAGACAACAACAAAAAAAAATCAAGCCCTTATTTATAGCTTTTGCCAGTTTCTAAGGTATAAATATGCTGAAATTTTAACAATTTTAATTTTAAAATGTTATTTAATTAATATTAATTTTAAATTTATAAAAAATTACTGATTGGTTTTCAGAAGTTAGTTTAAACTGGATCTGGCATATCCCTGCTTTGGTGTCTTTTCTGATATCTAATAAGTAGTATTTCTAATACACAGTGTTTGAGAGACCACTGTCTCAATAACTTGTACTTCACAGTCCTCTACCAGCCTGTGTCCCTTTTGGAATTGGTGGAAGAACTAGGAGGGCTAGGGTTAAAAGGGAGGAAAGGAAGCCGGCCCCAAGACAGAATAAAGGAGCAGGGTTTCAGGCCAAAGAAAATTAAGCAAGGAAAGTAAAGGGACAGTTCACTTCTGCAACTTGTCCAGACTGCTTTTGTCAAACACACACACACACACACACATATATACATATACATACAACCACACCCCCCAAGCTAACTCAATTGTCTTCCAGGCCATCCCACCTTGACCTACTTTTTCCCCAAAATGAAAAGAAATTAGTTATATTTTTTCCATTCCTGGAGTCAAGAGAACCTGAGTTCAGTTTTGTCTCAGATACTTAATAGCTGTGTGAGTGACCCTAGGTAAGTCACTTAAGCCTATTTGCCTCAGTTTCCTCATTTTTAAAATGAACTGGAGAAGGAAATGGCAAACCATTCCAGTATCTTTGCCAAGAAAACCTCAAATGGGGCCATGAAGAGTCAGACATGACTGAAACAATGGAACAACAACAAAATTTATTCATTGCTGGCTGTGAGAAATGAATATTCTTCCTACAAGGGTTGCTTAAAAGAATACATTTAAAAATTAACTGTCAATGCAACTTTGAATTATTGTAGTACTAAATATCCTTCTCTTTTTCCTTATTGCCCCCTTAATGTAAATACTTCTTTGAAGATATTAAATGACTTCTTTATCCCTCTGACTCCTAAATGTCATCATATAAAATATACACTGGAGCTATCTATCAAAGCATTATCAATGTTCCTCAATAAAATATAGAGAGATTAAGTGACCAAATTCCCAATATGTTACAACACAAACTGTAAATAAATATTTAACAGAGAATCGGCCCATCTGGGTTTAGAAATAGAAACCACACTTCATAAAATGATTACAAGATGTAATGACCACCTAGTACCACGAGATGGCGCTCCAGAACAGGTAAATTGGGTGAGAAAAGGTCTAGACTGGCTAGTGTATTGTTTGTGTCCTAGATTAATGAATCCTTCTCCCAAATACTTTATCTTGCTTATCTCACAAATATTCAGGCAAATAACAAAGACCTTTAGAAACACTCAAAATCAGTTAGCATTCCTGCCTAGCCTACAGGGCCAGCAGAGTTTCTCCCCACATTCATTTCTTTCCCTCCAGCTACACCACAATTGAAACATTCCTGCCTGGAAGGGAAAGGGGCAAAACTGGGTCAGCTTTACTTTCTGTCTTGGCTTTGTGTGACTGGGGAGTGATGGGGGTGGGGGGAGGAACTGATAGGCTGTTAAAGTAGAAAGGGAAATCGAAATCTTTCATTGTTGAGCTTCTAATATTAACCAAGGACTTTGGAATTGATCTTCCGGCATGTGGGCACACCAGGATAAAGAAAGCAAGCTTCCAAGAAAGAGGAACAAATTTTCAACAATTTGTCTGACCCTAAGGCTGTACCTGGACCTGAAAGGAAGAGGTACCAACACTTCCCCATCTACTAATTAGTAGTTGGTGGTGGTCTGTTATGTTCCATTCTTTGTGATCCCCGTGGACAATATTATCCATGGGGTTTTCTTGACAAAGATACTGGAGTAGTTTACTATTTCCTTCTCCAGCCCATTTTACAGATGGGGAAATTGAGGCAAACAGGGTTAAGTGACTTATCCAGGGTTACAAAGCTAGTTAGTGTCTGAGGTCAAATTGGAACTCAGATCTTCCTGACTCCAAATACAGCACTGTGCTCACTGCTAGCTGTCTTTATTCTTCCGAAGTTTCTTGAGAAAGCTCTTTATTCCTTATCATTAAAAGAGGAAAGAGGGAGAAAGAATTACCTGATAACACCTTGGTGGGGAAAGGAGGGGGAAGGACTGGAGACAGGAGCACCAGATCTCCAATTCATTTGACAAGCAGTTAAGTGCTTGCTAGGTGTAAGGCGCTGTACTGGATGTTGGAGATCTGTAGACAAAAATGAAGCCGTACTTGCTCAGTCCCACAAGTAGTTTCTGTTCTTCTTTAATCTGTCCACTAGCAACATCAAGTCCTTCTCTATCATTCACCACCAAGAGGGGGTGCTACATATACGTTGTACAGATACCAGAAAATATGCTACAAATGTAGGTGTGAATTTTGCCCCATTCACGGCACTGGGGACATGTTTAGGGCTTTGTTTTCATTTTTGGTTTTGGTTTTTTTAATAGCGTGTCCTGTGTAAATCTATGATGACTATCAAGGTCGGAGTGATGAAGAGGAATGGGGACTGCTGTTAAGCTTGATCTGACCAAGATTCAAATTTTACCTTCCATCAACATTACCCCAATAAATCACCTAACTTTTGGGGGGTTCAATTTCCTTCTCTGTAAAATGAGGACATTGAACTAGATGGCCCTTGAGGTCCTGTCCGACTCTCTCTCTATATATGATCTCACGATCCCCTTTCTTATTTAAGATAAAGTGTGTAGGTGCCCTGTTCCTGACATCCTAATATCTAGTGATTGATTTTGACTCTACTAAATGAGTAACAATCAAAAATCACTGACCCCCTATGACAATTATTAATCTTCAAAGACTAAAGGTCTAGCTGGAGGAAGATTTGGCAGCCTATCTCCTAGATAATAATAGCAGATAGATATAGATATAGATAAATATACCTATAGGTAGATATTGATAGCTATAGATACAGGCAGCTAGATGGTGGCCTGAAATCAAGAGGACTCATTTTCCTGAGTTTCCATTTACTAAACACTTAATAGCTGTGTGACTCTGGCCAAATCATTTCACTCTGACTCAGCTTCCCCATCTGTAAAATGATCTGGAGAAGAAAATGGCAAACACCACTCCAATATCTTTGTTAAGAAAACCTTAAATGCAGTCACAAAGAGTCAGACACATCTGAAATGACTGAAGAACAAATACACACACATGCATATGTATATGTAGCAGATAGATAGACAGATAAGACAGACAGACTTAGGCTTATTATGTCATTTCATTTCAACATCACAATTACCCCATTAGGTAGCTCCTGTTATATCTCCATGTTACATAAGAGAAAACTAAAACTCAGACCCATGAAGTAGATTACTCAGGGTCACACTAATAGCAAGAATCTATGGTGGGATTTGAATCCAGGACTTTCTGACTCAAGTCCAGCACTTTATCTATTCTGTCACATTATCTTACTAGTGTGGAAATCACTAAGTTAATTTACTTAGTTGCTTATCAAATATATAAGGGCATTCCTATGAGGAAACAAGTCCCAAAAGGAAAAAAAAAAGTATTAATATAGTATGATTGGACTGGATTACAGAGCAGGCTTTCTGTCAATTCAAAGACCTTGCCTTTGATGAGGATGGTATAGTAAACCCATAATGAGTATGATGGAGTATAAGTCTGACTGAATGGAGTCTCTTTCATTGACTTATTCATTCCTTCAACATTAAGCAGTTACTATCTGTGCAAGGAACTAAGTAGAGGAGAGATAAAGTTAAATAAGTCATAGCCCATAGCCTCAAGATGCTAAGTTCAAATAGAATAAAATGGCTACCTTCTACCCATACTCTAAGCCTCAGGGATACAAGCTTTGGCAGAAGGTATACTTTGCCTCCTGACTTCAGGAGAAAGTGAATTCCTTCATACTAGCCATTGAGAAAGGAATGGCAGTAATAAGGAAGAAAGGTAAGATAGACACATTTGACTACCCTTTGTGGTGATGTTACAACATAGCAGAGGAATATGGTGTTTGTCATGGTGCAAATGTGTGTGACTTTGGCATAAGAAGTGCTGGTTTGGAAGTTTTTAGTGGTCGTTAGGTGAGAGGGTATATTGTAATATTTGATGGACATTAATCAAGTACCAGGGATATGCTAGAGGTAAGGAAGAATCAAAACTGGAGGATAGGCAACATCATCATCATCCTAGCTTTTTAGATTCTAGCATTTTAGATTTTGCAAAATGGTTTACAAATATTCTCTCACTTAAACTGAGGCAGACAGAGATTAAATGACTTGATTGCAAGGACAAAACTAGCATCTAAGACTGGATTTGAACTCAGGTTTTCCTGACTCCACGTCTTCTATCTACTGTACCACCCCAAGTTAGGAGACATACTGTTATATTATAGCTTTTAGGTCTGAGGAGCTATGTGCTGACCTGGAGAGCTCTGGACTACTAAAGTTCCAGATTCTCAACTGTGAATCTTTTCTGTGAACCTGGAACCCAAATTAATCCTTTTGTTGTCTGGAGAAATATAATGCAATTCTCTATTGAAAATCAAGTTAGATGCAAACTGAGTTTTAGAATTTCCTATTAGAATTGAATTCTTCATTTAGAGAAATTATGTTGGCAGACGAAAATAATTATTTTTCAGAAAAAATTCCAGACATATTGATTACATATTTTAGTTCTCTGTGTTCAATAAAAATACTTGCGTTCAAGTATACATAGTAGATAAAGATGGAGAGGCAGACATAAAAGAAAGACAGAGAAAGATGTGCTTATGAATTCAACAATTAAGGGACTTCCCAGTATAGAATCTCCCTCTGCTGTATATAGATCAACAACATCTTTTGAAGCTTGTAGGCTTCAGTTGTTGCCTGGGGCACTTAGACTTACCTATGTAGTACTATATATGCCAGAGGCAAGAAGTAAGTCGAATTTCTTGATAGTAGAGATTGTTTAATTCCTTCTATTTCTGTCCCTTGTGCCTAACAGTGCCTTATACTCATTAAGTTCTGAATAAATGCTTTTTGATTGTTGATTGATACCTGATTGTGAAACCAGTATATTCTCCATTATGCTTTTCATAATACATAATAGTAATAAAAAAGAAACCTTGAAAGTGTATAATGATATATGATAAGACTACTGTAATATTTAATTGAATTGCTAATTCATGTGCTCAGAGAAAATTAATTTTATTACTAGATACAACGCTCTCTAAAGGAAGTCTGTTAGTAGTAGAATTTTAATAAACACAGGACTTACTATAAATACAAATTGAACTTAAACTAAGTACTGAACCTGGGTATTCTAATATGTCAACAACTGGAATATACAAGGAAGAAGACCCAGCTTGACATATATTAATTACTTCTAGAAAAATATGTAGCTGCTAGTTTTGAACCTGAAGAAATTAGAAGTCACTTAGCCTATGTTTGGGGCATCTAGGTGGTGCAATGGATAGAGTGTTGGGCCTGAAATCAGGATAACTCATCTTCCTGAGTTCAAATCTAGATTCAGACACTTACTAGCCGTGTGACCTGGGTAATAACTTAATCCTGTTTGCCTCCCTTCCTCATGTAAGATCTAGAGAAGGAAATGGCAAATCACTCCAATGACTCTGCCAAGAAAACCCCAAATAGGGTCATGAAGAGTCAGAAACAACTGAACCAGACTCAGTTTTACCTCAGTTTCCTCATATGTAAAATGGGGATAATAAAAGCACCTACCGTGAAGGGTTGTTGTGAATGCCAAATGAGATCATTATAAAGCACTTAGTACAGTCCCTGGCACACAGTAAGTGCTATAGAAACCTGAATATTATTATTATCATTGTAAATCATTTAAAAGCACCAGGGGCAGCAGCTAAATCTATCAGGAGGGAAAGTTTTGAACAAGTTTTAGGTAATATTAATCAAACCTAGGGACGTTTTCTCTCTTAACATTTCCCTATTCTGTGCCACTGGCTGTGCCACATACTCCCAGTGGCTTGTTAGCCTGGGTAATTGTAGCTTTTTCTCTTTTTAACACTAGTTATAGACGATGCTTAGGAGCTAAGTCACTACACCATGAAATGATGGCTCATTCGTATCTTCTGAGAAGTACAATTGCATATGCCTATTCACAGAATCTCAGTGTTGGAAGGACCTCAGAAACCACCTAATTCAATGTAGGCCTAAACAAGAATATTTTCATAGAATATCTAACAAGTAATATTACAGCTTTTGTCTGAAAAATTCTAGTGAAAGGACACCCTCCACATCCAGAGACAGTCTACTCCACAGTAGACAGCTCCAATATCTAGGAAGTTGCTAGACCTAAAGTCTGTTGTGTTGTACAAAAATGTTAGCATAGACAAAAAGGAAGGTATTAAGATACTGTCACTAATAAGTTATAGAGGAATCCATTGTGATTCTGCAGACACCAATAGGTATCTCTGATTCCTCCTTTTCCTTCTTCCACATATCCAATCTGCTGCCAAGGTCTTCTCAGCCTATCTCACTTGTCACACATCCTGTCCTTAACATTCCCTGCCACCATCCTAGTTCAGAAACCCATTATCTCTTTCCTATTTCAATAACCACCTAACAGTTGACCAGGTTCCCAACTTCTCCCCACTCTAATTAGCCTATGTCCTTTCTAGGTAAACCTTTTAAGAAAGTCATCTGTTCTAGATGTCTCCATTTCCTATTCTCTCACTGACTTCTAAACTTTCTGGAATCTGACTCCCTATCTTCATTCAACCAAAACTGTCCTTTCCAAAGTTACCATTAGCCTCTACATCAACGCAAACGATGATCTTTTCTCAGTCCTCATCCTTAAATGAAAACATGAATGAATAAGGCATTTCTCAAACACTTGTTATGTGTGAAGCACTTTTCTTGAGCTTTCTATACCTTTTGAAACTGTTGGTTATCATCCCCTTCTGGTTATTTTTTCTTCTCTAGATTTTTGGAACACTCTTTTTCTGGTTCTTTCCCAACCAGTTTGATCGTTTATCAATTTTTTTTTCTTTGCTGAATTTTCATTCATACCACCCTGACTAACCCTAGGTATCTCCCAAGGTTATGTCCTAATCCTTCTTCTCCATCTATGCTATCTCACTTAGGTATCTAGTCAGTTCACATCAGTTCAATTCTCTCTGTGGAAACAATTTCCATATCTATATATCCAGTGTCTATATATCTCAGTGTTTTTCCTAGGTTACAGTCACTCATCATCAACTACCTTTTGGACATTTCAATTTCAACATATGTAAAACAGAACTCATTATCTTTCACCCAAAACCTTCCCCTCTGTCTAATTTTCTTATTATTTTCACCACAGACACTATCAACTAACTAATCACTAGGGTTCCCAACCTTATCGCTATCCTCTATTTCTTATTTGCATTCACCCCAATTTGTTATTGTCTTTTTTACCTTCATGATGTCATATATATCCCTTACTCTCCACTTACATAGGCTCCAAACTAACTTCCAAACTAAGGAGCCTTATAACTTGTCGTCCTGACCCTAGTTTTTCCTCACCCAATCCACCACCACCACCACCTCCATTTATCTGCCAAAATTATTTTCCTAAAGTATAGGTTGAACCCCCTACTCAATAAATGCCTATTATACCTATTACTTTCAGAATTAAATGTACAATCCTCTTTGGGGCATTTAAGGCTTTGCATAATTTGTCCACCTCCTATCTTTCTAGTCTTTTTATACTTTAATTCCCTCCACACCATCTACTATCCAGATACATTGATCTCATTGCTACCTCTCCCACATAGCACTCTTTTCCCCAATTCTGTGCTTTTACATAGAATTGTCCATCATGCCCAGAATATTATCTCTCCTCCTATTTACCCTTTTCAGCATTCCTTACTTCCTTCAAGAGCCAGCTCCTAATCCACCCTATTGAGGTCATTTCCAGTCTCACCACTACTAGTATCTTCCTTCCTCCCATTATTTTGTACATAATAGATTTGTATATTATTATTTTCATGTTGTTTCTCTCATTAGGATGTGAGCTCCCTTAGGACAGGGACAGTTCCTCCTGGTGCTTTTATTTTTGGGAGATGTCCAGTCTGTCTTCCCTTCATTCCCCTCCTAGACTTGTTTCTGACTTTCTCTGGTCTTCAAAACCATGCCCTGCATTGGGTGGCTTCACATATCCCCCAACCTCTGTTTTTCAGATATATATTGCATATTGTTTTTCCTCCTTTAGAATGTAAGCCCCTTTAGGGCAGGGATGGTCTTTTTTGATTTGTTCTGTTTTTTTTTTTCTGATATTTGTATCCCTAGTATTTAGCACAGCATCTGGCATAAAATAAGTGCTTAATAAATGCTTGTTTCCTCTTTTCCTTGATTGGAATATATGATTCTCTCATCTGAACAGGCATATCTTTCTGAGATAAAAGTGTCAAATCCTTTCAAAACCATTAGATTCCACTATGAAATCATGTTTACTGAATTATGAAATTATTGAACAATGTCACATATGCTATTAAAATATAAAGCTGCTGCTAATAGAAGACATACTGCTTAGAATGGACAATGGTTCAGTATACATATACATATACATACACATACACATATACATATACTTGCATGTATGCACACTTGCACATAGACACATATATTTGAAAGTCAAAGATCCCTACTGAGCTACATGAAAGGTGCCCATGAATATCTGCCATTTTTACCATTATATTCTGCAATTCCATGACTCAGAGTGTAGGTGGGTCTGTTGAATAACTAGTCTCATTAGAGTATAAAATGGAATTCTCAGCAAAATAGTCAAATTTCAGTCAGTAGTTCATGCTTCAGTGACTCAGTAAACTTCCCACTTGAATATAATGAATCACAGCTTTTTCGTCAGTGGATATTCATCTTCCTCACCCAGCATTAAGCCCCAAAGGTGACCTCCTTGATATTGGAGTGGGAGACACAGAAAGAACTTAGTCAATTAAGGAGGAAGGGTATGGCTGGATAACTTATTATAGGTAGAGCAGCCCAAGACATGAGGGAAAAGTTTTTAAAAGAGCAATTAAAGGATTGGTCCATTTGGGCTTATGGTAAAGGATCAATTAAACTCAAGAAGAATCCTCCCATCCCCCTACCCCCCCCCCAAAGCAGATAAATAAATCAACAAGCCCATATATTCAGTATATGGGTAGACAAAAAGATACAGGCTGACCCCAGTGAAAGAGGAAGATGATGTAAGTGGATGATGAATAAAAAGAAGGTGGGTGGCCAAGCAGGTGCCCATAATGCTAGGCAAAAATAAGCAATCAGAAGTAGGGAAAGAACTGTTCGCTTCCGCAGGGCTCCTATAGAACAGTGAACCGGGTGTAGCACTGGAATTAGTATCAAAGTGGCCACCTGCACCACTTCAGAGCACAATCATCCTTCTGACTGCCAAGTAACAAAGAAAGCAATCGCAGGCAGCAGCATTCTGTTTTGTCTCTGAACAGCCTCCTAAAGCACAGCTGAATTCTAAAGCAGCTGTTAGGCTGCCTATTAGCAAAATGCACACACGTACCCATGGCGGATTTAAGCATTACTGAGTTATTGAAATCCAGTTGCATGCGTCACAGCAGTCAAGAAAGAGCAATGATTATCATGGCTCCAGCCACCGTGCACAAATAATTCTTAGACTTTTAAGTATTCTAAATGGGGGCAGGGTGAGGAAAGAAAGGGAAGGATGATTGATATACTACTGGGAAACTCTATTAACTCAGTATATTTTTGAGTTCCTTGGTCTGTGAAAAGAAAATATATAGGAAATGTAAAATGGACAAACATGTACAAATATTACACATAATATTCATATATATGTAATAAGTACTTGAAAATTCAAGGAAAAACTAACATTCAGGTTTGTGAGTAGTTGTCACTTTAAGATCTAGCAAACTAAGAGGAAATTTGAGTCTTCTTCTGCCTCTCCTTGATCTCCCTTGTCCACTCTCACCCTCTTCTTTCTTCACTTTCTCAAGACCTCTACCTCCTTGATAGAGTTACTATCATGACCTTCTCAAAATCAAGTCTAGTAGAGCAGGGAGAAAAATGAATTTTATTTTCTGTAGACTGTGAAGGTTCATTACATTAATTGCAAGCTCAAGGGGGGCTGAATTTGTAGTGAAGACCACAGCTAATAGTTTCTAATTTATGAAGTTTTAAAAAAAGATATGTGGAGAGTTATGTTTTCCTGCATATCTAGGAAAACTCAAAGCATATTCATCTTTTGAGAACCACTACTATAAGTATTTTATGTTAAATGTTTGAGCTTTAACATCCCAGTCCCTGATGTACAATATAAGGAAATGGAAATCAAATTTAAGAAAATGATGTTGAGAAGAATATTTGGACTAGATCATATAGCCTAAAGAATTCCATGCTGGAAGTGACAGTTACTATACCATCAAAAGACTAATTTTAAGATATCTGAAGGAAAGGAATGTCCCAAATAACTGGGAAAAAATATAATGGATGTATCACTACTCAAAGAAAGCTATTACAAGAATTTAATAGCTATAAACCTAATGTATTTACTTTTCATTTCTACAAAATTTTTTGAGAATAATTTCTGCTTGTAAAGAGTATGTCCTTCATGAAAATGTAAGAAGGGAGCAAAATTTTTGCAAGATTTTCTACAGCATACTTCATGGATGAATGAAAATATGAATGTAAAAGGCATTTAATAAGTACCTGCTCTTCACCAAGTACTATGCTAAGCACAGAGGAAATAAATAGAAAAAGAAGTCATTCCTTGATCTCAAGGATAGCACACACTAATTTCTAAAGATGATCCACTCAGAGGGGTGCTGCTGAGTACGGACAAATGATCAAAAGATGCAGAGAATATAAGATTTCTAATGAGATAACATTCACAAAATGCTTTGCAAACCTTTAAGGTGTTTTAATCACCACATAAATGCTAGTTAGGATATGATAAGATGATTGATAATGATGATGATGATCTGTCATACAAAATTTGAATACAGCAAAAGACAGTCTCAGAGTATCTTCTCCTAGATGCCTGCCACATATATATGTACACAGCACACACATGTGTATGCATATACGTGTGCATTTATATTTATGTATATGGACACATGCATGATAGAAATAGGATGTGTATATAAAATATATAGTATGTGTGTATACATAATATAAATCTATACTATCACATCGATATACAAGTACATATACGTTTACAATATGCATGTTATGTGTACATATAATAATAATGATAAGAGTAATAATAGCTAACCTATTATACTATGTATTTTATAGTCTATGTATATATATACATGCAGTGTGTATATACCTATCTATACATCTATAAATATGATCACAGAGATACACATGTATATGTGTATATATGTTTATAATATATCTGTTGTATATACATTTAGCAATGAAGATGATAATAAAAGCTAGCTACTATATATTTATACACAGTGTCCAATGTATATACCATACATGCACTATATTTTTATAGTACATGTATATATATATATACACACACATATATATATATAGTGTGCATGAATGTATACATGCATACATATCTATATGTGTATATATGGTCACATAGATAAAAATATATGAGGGGGCTGGTGGGAGGGGCCACAATGACTGCAGTAGCTTCTGGTACTGCATGCTTTTGCCTTTAGGGATGAGCCTGTTCTCAGTAGAGAGACAGCAAAGACCAATGATAGCTAATCTCCTAACACAAGTGTCTTTTCCAGGGTCATAGAGTTAATGATAGATAGATAGATAGATAGATAGATAGATAGATAGATAGATAGATAGATAAGATAGATATATATACACACACACATACATGTCTGAGGCCCAAGAAATTTGTAGCTATTAATGTATATTAATGTAGCTCTTTCTCTTCTTGTACATATGATCACCTCAACTTGTCCTTTCTCCCAAAAAAAGACTGGCTTATTTGATGTAACAAATATAGACTTCTCCTCGTTCAATGAATTCTGTATGAACTCACGACAACAAATGTCAAGATTATCCTTATTCCAGGTGTTCAACATCCTAGCAATGAACTTGATCCCAAATGTGATCATCTCACTAAGGTTCTGAGTCAACTGGCTTCTCACGCAGTTCACAAAGTCATTTTCTTAAGGCCGGAACCAACATCTCAAAATCTAGACAACAAAAATCAAGAGTCTACTACAAAAATCACAGAACCTCAGAGGTAGAAGAAGTTTCAATGACCTTCTAGGGTGGTGGTATCAAACTCAGAAACAGGTACCATTAAAACAACATTATGGACCACCTATTGACTTAAAAACCACATATTAATATCTATGTTCTAATGTATTTTTACTTATTTTATGAAATACTTCCCAATTACATTTTAATCTGTCTCTGGCTGTACTGTGGGTTTTAATCTGTGTGTTTGACACCTCTCTTCCAGGGTAGCTCTTACCTGCTCAAGAATCTTTTCTACATGTAATAGAAGCTGGAAGGAGAAATTCCCCTAATACTCTATCTTTGCAATACATTCCATCAGTTACTAAGTTCAGTTCAGCCCAAATATGCTGAGGACTAATGCTCCTGAAATCATCTGATCATTGGCCAACAAAGTGCTTGGAGAACCGAACCCTGCTGACTAAAGTCACAGTTTTGCTTGAGGAGGAGAGAAGTATAGGTACTTAATGGGAACTATCAAGCACAAAGAGGAATTTCTTAGCTCAATAATGAACGAGGTCAAACCTATCAAGTTCAAGGTCTTGTGGATTTGTAATCAGTTGTTTTTTGTTGTTTTTTTCCCCAACATTTTAGTGTCATTTGCTTTTAAATATTATTTTTGCTAATGTTCTCATTAGCAGAACTAAGTTGGTTGTACTTGGAACTTAAGAGGAAAAGCAGGTTTAGCTTTAGATTCAATTATTTTGCTGATTGATGCAGGTGTATTAATGAGTCAAATATCATATGATCACAAAAGAATCATTCCCCTTCTCTTCCCACAAGTTCAGTAATTGCCTAACAGTCTTCCTCTCCATCCTCAATGTTTATGCATATTGAAGGTCTCTCAAATGCTCTCTCTCATCATAATTTCTCAACTCACAAGACCTACATATTCACCCCAATATATTAGGGATGGCTACACCTTTGAGTGTTCCATTTCCATGATTGAGAAAACATAAATGCCTATCATTTTATTCCCCTCTAGGCTAAACTTAGTCCTCCTAAATCTTTGTCTCTTCACCCTTCGAGATACTTCTTAGACATTATTCTTGGTCTGGCTTCACCTCTCTGCTTTCTTAATCTTGATAGTGTAGTTAACCATTTCCATACAACACTGTCCCCTTCTCTCAAGCACCTAGTCACCTGTCCTGCCCTGCTCATACCTTGCCAAATTCCAATCTTTTATGACCTTTCCCTTTCCCCTCCCTAACTCTTATTCACATGTGATTGGAAAGAACTTGAAGGATATCAGACAACTGTGCTGATTGCGTTCACTACTAATTCATTTTATCTTTTTTTTTTTTAAAGCAATTGGGGTTAAGTAACTTGCTCAAGGTTACATGGCCAGTCATGACCTATGTGTGGGTGCTCATTTTCTGACGCCGGATCTGATCCCAGGTTGTCCCAACTCCAGGACCGGTGCTCTTACTCACTGCGCCACCTAGCTGCCCCCATTTTATCTTTTAAAAAAAAAAAGCATTTATTATGTTTACTCTGTGGCAAATACTGTAGTAAGTGCTGGAAATACATTGCAAAAGCAGAGACTTTGTGCCATGGATTTTATATCCTAGTAGGAAGAGACAGTACATATAAAGAAGCAATTATCTAATCTCAACTAGGTCCTTAGTGCAGCAAGGGAATTATTTTACTCCTTAGTTTACCCCAAAATATTCTCAGTCTTCAAGGTTCTAAACCCTGACATTATTTCCAGCTTCTCACTCTCCCTTATCCTACATATCCAACCAGGCACCAGATCATGTCTTTTCTACCTCCATATTTTCTCTTATAATATATACACCACACAGAGAATATCTTTTCACACCCTTTTCACCATCTGCCCATCTCAGTTTAGGTCCTCATCCCCTATTATCTACAGTACTAAAATAGCCTACTTGTATCTCCCTACTCCAATTCATTTTCCATCCTCTCTCCTTTGATACTCCCTCCTTCTGGATTTTCATCCTGTCTGATTGCTACTTCTAACTGTCCTTTACTGGATCATCATTCATATCATTCCCCCTAAAAATGAGTATACTCCAAGGCTCTGTCCTGAATATTCTTTTCTTCTTCTTATACTTTCTATTGGCAATTTTATCAAAGCTCCAGTAACAGCTTAATCATCACCTTAATCATTGAAATACCCATACCCTTGTCTCTCTCCAAAGTTCTAATTCTACATCACTGTCAACCTATAAATTTCCCAAAGGGAATTGGTTTAGTCAAAGTACTGGAGGAGTTTGTGTTAGAAATAAATATCTCTCTCTTAGGACCAATGTTTTCCCCCTTTTCTACTTCCTCATGCAGAAACCAGCCTGTGCAGGAAATCTCTCAAAGATTTTCCCAGGTCAAAAGCTAATCAGATAGTAAAAGAAATTATAATTTTGGACTAATTCTTGCTCATTGTTTTTGCTCAGACAGGTCTAGGAAAATGTTGATTCCCTCTTTTGATGATTATGGAAATTGATGTCTCTCTGAACAAGATTTGGGTAATCTAAGTCAGTATCTCAAAACCCTTATTTTAATATAGCTTACCTCCTACTAGATTATCCAAAAGGAGCTGATTGCCACCCCTCAGGAACCCCTAATCTTTGAAGGGTATATAAACTGTAAGCCTGTTGCCAGGAGAGTTTTCAATCTAAGAGACATAGCCAAATGACCATCCTTTTATTAATAATCTGCTGGCCTTATTAATAAAATGATTAAATTACCCAGAAACTCTGTCTCTCGAAATTTTTTAATCATCACATTGTTTTCTTATGATGTGGAGCAATCTGGCCATCCACTTGTTATCTCTTGCCCTTATCATCTAACTAGACCATCTTATTTCCTAATATATATTTCCTTGATGCCGTCTTTTACTCCTGTTCTTCAGTTCCTCATTAATGATCTATTTTGTTGTGCTTATACCTATCTTAACTTTTCTACTTCTATATGTTCTATGCACAGACATATACATACATGTATACATATATGTATATATTTGTGTATATACATGCATACATATGCTTCTTCATTAATATATAAATTCCTTGAGAGCAGGGTCTATTTCATTTTTGACATCATATTCCCCAAATCTAACATAATGCCCAGCACTTAGTAGGCAAATTTAATAAACTCTTGCTGGTAATTGATTAAAGATTTTTAAAATGCTTATGCTATAATTGATAAATAAGAACTACCATCTATAAAGCACTTAGTCTGTTCTCAATACTCAGCACAGTGCCATGCAGAGTGGGCACTAGACACACACACACATATGTACATGCATACCCGCATATAATACATGTATCATCATTCTTTACATGTATTATCTCATTTGATCCTCACAATAAATTTGTTAGATAGACACTAGCAATGTCATCACTGTTTTACAGAGAAAGAAGCTGAGACTCAAATAGGTTAAGTGACTGTTCTGAGTCCCAACAGAAGTATGATAGATTTTTAGGGAAAATAGTGATGTTAATGGACGAAGTTCCTAATTTTCTGAAATTGCTATCAAAGGAGATAGTCCTGACCATCCACAAAATGTCCTTTTGTGCCCCTCTCAGGGATATACTGTTAGTCTGGACTGAAACTCTAACATAATTTGGAAATTGTTATGTTCTTAAAGTCCCTATTTCAATTCTTAGTTGTTGTTGTGGTGTGTGTGTGTGTGTGTGTGTGTGTGTGTTTTTAAGGCACATCTGATTCTCATTTCTTTCCTTTCCTTTTCTCTTGAGTTTGCAAAGGAAGCAATAGAACAAAGGGGTATCTATCAACTCCATTCTTCTTTTTGAAAAATTGCCTTTGGTTTTGTGGAATTAATCTCAAACTATTACAATTTCCTTACAGCCCTCAGAGTTAGGACATTATGCGCAAAATTCAACTATTGTCATTTGAAAAGCTTGTGTTATCCTTTAGGGAGTTTGGTGTCTATGTAAAGAACAAACACCTGACTGAGCAAAGGGTCTTTCATCTAAAGCCCATCATCTAGCCATTCAACTTTTCTTTGTGCAAAGCACTGCGTTCTAGTTTAAGAAAAAGATGATGGTGGGCACCAGCCAGAGCATTTGGTACTTCTCCGACCTGTAGTCCAAAGTCCCTAATGAATCATTATTCTTCTAGGAAATTGAAGAAATTATCTGTGAATGCAGACAAAGACTATAATAAATTGAAGAATCATCCTGCCATTGGATTATTTGCTCTGCTGTATAACCCAGTTTTTGTCTTTGTTTTTTTTTTTGTTTTTTGGGGTTTTTTTTGTTTGTTTTGTTTTGTTTTTTAGGTGGCAAGTTTTTAAATCCCTTGGAAATGCTGATATTTAAAACTGTCTTTTAAAAAATGCTAATTCCTCAATTACAAGGAGTATATTGCATACTATTTTATTTGTCTCACACTTTACTTAGGACAGAACTGGGCATCTCAAAGGACTTGAAAATGACCATTTCACTAAGAAACAGAAGTAGTTCCACATATGGTTTGGAGGGGTGGGGAATGAGAATTTGCACTAATTTAAGAAATCAGATACCAAGAGTCAGGCTCCAGAATTCACTTGGGCAAGTCACTTAACATCTGCCCAACTTTACCCATTATAAAAAAGGAATATAGTCATTCCTTTTCCTACCTCAATAGACCCTGTCCAGAGAAAAATGATGTAATTGGCATTTTGCTGAGTTTGGTACTATCAGTTCTGAGACTTAATGTGCCATTTTCTTTCTCTGTGAATTTTCACAGGTTATATCCCTTGCCTGGAATGTATTCCTTTCTTAACTCTGTCTTTAGGAATCCTCAGGTGATGGGGTAGATAAAGTGCCAGGTAGGCCTGGAGTCAGGAAGACTCCTTTTCCTAAGTTCATATTTGACCTCAGACATTTACTAGCTATGTGACCCTGGTCAAGTCACTTAACTCTGTTTGTCTCAGTTTCCTCATCTCTAAAATGAACTGGAGAAGGAAATGGCCAACCACTCCAGTATATTTCAAGCAAACTCTCAGATGGGGTCATGGAGAGTCAGAAACAAGTGGAATGACACAACAATAACATATCCTTATATTGTATATACTTAAGATCATAGATATAAGGCTGAAAGTGTTCTCAGAGGCCATCTAGTCCAGCCCCTTCATTTCACAAATGATGAAAATGAAGCACAGGAAGTAACTTTCTTGTACTTAGCACAGTGCTTTGTCACTCACCAGACACTTAATAAATGCTTGTCAATCTTCCTAAAAGGTTCAGCTCACCTTCTTCATGCACTCTTACCTGGTCCCCTCCTCATTTCCACACCATGGTGGATGGTTATCTACCTCTTCAGACTTTCCTATAGCATTTACATATAGTAGGTGCTTAGCAAGTTTTGGTTGAATTGAATTGTTTGTCTAACTGAATTTGTTAAAAAAAATAAAAGCTACTAACCATAGGTAAAATACTTGTTATAGCTATAAAATTTAAGGCACCAAACAACTAAACATAATACAGAAATTTGTACAATACTGATCTCTCTTGGATTTTATCCAAAAGAGTATATTTTCTGAAAGCATAAGAAGTACCTGGCCTCACCACCCAAGTCTGTGACATTGAAGGCTGTATCATATTTCTGTAGAATTTCATCCATCCTTTCTTGCTTGAGGACTTGCAGTAAATTCCTGTTGCGTGGAACTCCAATATTTCAGCCCGGTTTTTGAGGCTCTTCATCTATCTAACCATTCTCTCTTTGCTCTAAGCACATTTCCTCATACTCCCCCATGCTACTCCTCACACACATCCTATGAAATCTCCCTTCTTTACTTTACTCCTGATGCTCCTTTTATCGACATTCATAACCGAGGGTCCACAGACCTGATTCCATGGACAGATTTCAAACAGTCCACAAATTTAGATGGGAAAACATCACATCTTTATTTCAATATGTTTTCTTTTGTAATTCTATATATTCTGGTTTATTTAAAAACATTTTCTTTTTAACCTAATGAGTCCAGGGTTCACTAGAAAGCCAAAGGAGTCCTTGACAGAAAAAAAAAAAAAGTATGAGAATCCTGCTCTATACATATTCATATCTGTCACTCCTATCAAGATATGGCTAAAAGCATTTTCCATTCCTCTAATTAAGCTTGGATACTACAATGATTATTCTTTTGCTTTAAATCTTCTTTTTGGGATGTATTTAATTTGTACTATATCATTTTCTGCAATTTAATGCTTTACTTTTTTTTTCTTGCTTTTTGGAGGGCTATTGGGGTTAAGTAACTTGCCCAAGGTCACACAGCTAGGTTTTTGTTTGTGTGTGTGTTAAGTGTCTGAGGCCGGATCTGAACTCAGGTCCTTCTGACTTCAGGGCCAGCACTCTACTCACTGTGCCACCTAGCCACCCCAATGCTCTCCTTTGAGATTCTTCTTCTTTTTTCTTTTTTTTTGGAGGGGGAGGGCAGGGCAATTGTGGTTAAGTGACTTGACCAAGGTCACATGGCTAGTAAGTGTTAAGTGTCTGAGGATGAATTTGAACCCAGGTCCTCCTGACTCCAAAGCCTGTGCTCTATTCACTGTGGCACCTAGGTGCCCAATTATTCTAGTTACAGTTTTGCGTGCATTTAATTTTTGCAAGAAGATAATAATATTCTTAATATCCTCAATTTCTATAGGTACACTTCATAGCAACTATTATAGTGGTAGGTATATAAAAGCCCCTCCATAATTTCTGTTTTGAGAGAAAAAACCAACAAGCAAACTGTACAACTTCTAAAAACTGTGTTAATCTTGTTGTATCTTATTGATTTGTCTGCTCACGTCCCTAAACTTTTTATGTCTTAGTGTCAGTCCCCTCTCCAATTTAGCATCATTTACACATTTTGAGGCCAGACTATTTATTCAATACTCCTTTAACTCAATATGAACAGCTCTCCTGTCACTCATTTTTAAACAAATGACATTCAATTCATGTGCCTCTGCCAGCATGTCATTTTGAAAAAAGATTAGAAAGGTCTCAGCTGACAGCAAAATCAACCTTTATTGAGTCTTACACTATCCCATCAGGGCAGGGATGTTTGGTTTGGTACTGATTGTGTTAGCTTTCATTAGAGAAAATACATAACCCAGGGGAAGGCATTTTATCATAGGCCCCCAATCACAAAGATGTGCTTAGCTCTTGAAACCAGAATTGATAGAATAAAGCCAGCATGTGGAGTGAAAAGAGAACTAGGATCTAGAAAGAGTACTCAATTCAAAGTCAGGGAAAAAAACTAGGTTCAAAGTCCAGCTCTGGTAATTATTGGTTTTATGACTTTGGGAAAAATCACTTACCCTCTCTAGCCTCAGGTTACCCATCTGTAAAATGAAGATAATAATACCTATACCATTTGCTATAAAGGATTATTATGAATATTAAATAAGATAATGTATGTGAAATGCTTTAAAATACATAATAATGTTATCATTATCATAATTAGTAGCAGTAATAAAGGTCGGTAGATAAACCATGATTAGTCTAGGTAAGAAAAATGCTTCAGCTTATCACATGAATAGCTGTGATGGAAGTGGTAAAAGAAAGTTCAGTGGGCTCATAGGATGCTCTAGCAATGACCTGGCATATTGTCTATTCTAACCCCTTCATACAAAAGATGAGGAAACCATGGGTCATTTAGGTTTCGTGACTTGTTCAGGGTTTTAGAATAATGGGAAGCAGAATAAGATTTGATTGTAGGTCCTTATATTCATTCCATTATGTCACAGTTTTGTTTTGTGTTTTTTCCCATAAGCCACAAGAAAGAGACAATGAAAATAATGAGGAGGTCAGAGACCATTTGGTCACAGGTCACCTACTTATATAACATATGCTCGAGTATTTACAATTCTTTTTTTGTCTTCAAGGGCAGGTATTATCTAACTTTGACTACAAATCACCAAAATGAAAAGACTGTCTTTCAACTCACTTTCCTTAGCGTTGCTCTCAAGTAGGTGTTACATATATTTCTTCTAGTCACAATAGGCAGAAAATGATGGAAGAGGGGTGGAAGTCAGAGGTTAAATCTTGATGTCAGTGAAACAGCATTAGACTTTCCATCATTATGTGTAAATGTCCCAAAACCCTCAGGTGAAAACCACTCTTGAAACAAGAGTCACTTCTCAGCAAGTGGAAATGAAAAAAAAAAAAAACAGACCCAAATCCCCTTTTTCAAAAGAGGAATTCAGTCTTGTAGAAAATGAATCAAGACTTAATCACAGAATCATTCACCCCAGCGACTAATGGTACTCCAGTATTTCTAAGTTACCCTTTTCACAGACTACAAAGACCAATTTCTACAACTGCAGAAGTAGTTCCATGTTTCTTTTGCCTATTCTGAGATAAATGAAGAGTAACAAGATGTAGCAGATAAAAAAGGTCTGCCTTGAAGTCAGGAATATGTGGGTTTAAGTTCTTTTTTTCCTACATATTTGTTGTGTGTGACCCTAGATGATCTATTTAACTTCTCAGTGCTAAAGGTTACGGGAAAGTTGGTGATTTGCAACATTGGGTGGTGGTGGTGGTGGTGGTTGTCTTTCATTCTCGAAGAGGACCAAAATTGTGTCTCTGTGTTGGGGACAAGGAACAGTACGTCCAACTATGACTGATCAGACCAACATGAACTTGGAAGGCACTACCACAGATTGGACACGAACAGCTCGCATGAACTGTTAGGGACTGGAGTTGTCCCTAAATTTGTGTATCTCACATTGTTTTGAGCTACTGCAATTCTGCTTCACTTGTAGAGCACCGTACCTTCTTTGACGTGGGCATGCCATGCTGGGCAGTCCTTTAGCAGAGTCTCCCATGTCATATAATTGATTCCAAAGTTTATCACTGAAAAAAGGAACTTTCTATGCCAAACTTTTCTTACATCAATAAAATCATGAGTCCTGAACAAAACAAGAATCCTCAGAGAAATTCCCTAAACTTATCAATTTTCTGCCTTTTCAGAGATGACAGAATATTCAACTAAAACCCCTTTTCCTAAAAGGCTATGAATCTTAACTCTCTTAACAAGGTTTTCTCTGACTTTGACCAACCTCTATTCATATTCCTCACTTGGTTCTGAGAGAACTTCTGTGCACACACATTCTTTGCCAAACACACACAGACACAGACACAGACACAGACACAGACACAGACACACACACACACACACACACACACACACACACACACACACACACACCTTGACAGACAACTACATATAAGCTAGGATCCAGGTGAAAGTTTTCAAGGCCTCATCTTCTCATCCCTTACCCATTGGGGTTTTCTGTCCCCATATTCCTGAGTCTTAAAATAGACAAGAGAGTTTTAGAGGTCTCTATTTCTCACTCTCCTTCTTCAGAATAATTCAAAAGTAGAAAGAGATAATACAAAGTTCTCTGCAATATTTTTTGCTCATCTTAAAAATGTGCTGCTTCTATGTGGCTTTAGAACAGAGGTGTGCCTACTACAAAGAGGCAGTGTGATATAATGGATAGAGATCTCATCTCCAAGCGTGCCCTGAGGAAAACCTAGGATTGAGTTTTACCTCCAACAGAAATTTGCTATTTGACCCTGAGCAAATCCACAATACTTCAGGGATTCAGAAAATACTCTAACATGAAAAGTTGTAATGCAGGTATTGATCTGTATTGGCAAAGTAGTTTCATCAGGAAATCATAGATCTAGTCCAAAAAGACTCAGCTCTGGTGCTTGGCACATAGTATGTACGTAATAAAGATATGTTATCTTTCTTCATTGAATTGGCTTCTGACCATATCACATAGAAGAGCGTGAAGGGTTAAGCTCCTTGAAGGAAGTGTTTAATTTTTGCCCTTGTATTTCCAATGTCCAGCATAGTACTTAGCACACAGTTAAGAGTTTAATAAAAGTTTGTTGGTTGATTGATTAAAGAGGTAATATCTGTATTAACACTTTAAAAATAAGCATTTTCAGTAACATTAGGTGCTTTTGGTTTGTTTGTGTATTTTTCCCATAGTTAAGACAGTTAAGAAGAAAAGGGAAAAATTTCCTGTATGCATTTTGATGCCAAGGTAAAACATGTATGTATGCAAGAATATATTTATAATTATAGGTAGTTATATAGTTGATGACTCTCATCTATACAAATTTATTCCTATACTGGTAAAATCTTGACAAAAACAACAACAAAAGATAAAATGATTTTCATCACTTATGATGAAAGAATACAAGTAGCATGTTTTAATAGTTTTGTGGCCAGAAAATCTCTGACCTAGACTGATAACAAGTAACTACACTGACTGAATTGAGTTAAACTTTTCTGTCTTTTTTGACTACTCTTAGGTTGATTCATTCATCTATATGCTTAATCAATCAATAAATATTCATTATCTTTTATGGGTAAGATTCAAAGTTTAGATAAAAGATAGATCCCTTCCCCAAGGAGGCATAGACTAATAAGGGGTGAGATGCAAATAGATAGGGAAATCTTGTAATCATAGGCACATTATAGATTAGTCACTTAATATAAGTCAATAAATATTTATTAAGTCCCTGCCTTCTAGGAGTTTATAATCTAATTAAAAGAGGAAGACAACATGCAAAAGAAAACAGGAAGGGACATAACAAAGGGTATCTAGAGCAGGGAAATGGTGGAGAAATATAAGAATTCCTAAAAGAGTACTATCAAGTGGGAAATCAAGAGAGAATGTTATTATTTTTGGTCAGTCATTTTTCAGTTGTGTCTGACTTTTCAAGGGCCCTTTTTGGGTTTTCTCAGCAAAGAAGGGTGATCTACCATTTCCTTCTCCAACTCATTCCAAGATGAGGAAACTGAGACAAACAGGATTAAATAACATTCCCAGGCTATTACATGTCTGAGGTTGTATTTAAACTTAGGAAGATGAGTCTTCCTTTATCCACTGCACTACCTAGCTACCCAAAGAGAGTGTAAAAATTATTAAAAGAAGGTGCTATATAAAGGAACATTGACTCTATGTCAGGGAACTAAAGTATAAATCTCATTTCTGATACTTGCTGCCAAATGACTTTGGGTGAGTTATCAAACTCCCAATGCCTCAGTTTCATAATCTGTGAAATGAACACTGGATTGGTTGTTATCTGATGTTTCTTCTAGATTCTTCCAGGATCCAAGAAATGGGGTGGGAAAGAGGATGGTCTTCATGGAGGACGTGACGTTTGAGTTGGACTTAAAAGGCCAGAGAAATTGTAAGAGCCAGGGTCTCCTAAGGTAGAAGGGCAGCCAGTGCTTTTTGGAGAAGAGAGTAGTCTTGTTTGCCTGTGGAATATGTATGGGAGCTCTTAGGAGTTAAGCTGACTTTTGTGAGGAGTTGAAAATGCCAAGGAAGAGTTTCAAACTTACTGAAGACAGAGTAGTATTGTGAAAAAAGTGTTGGATTTAGGTGAGGGAACCTGAGTGCAAATCCAGGCTCGGCCACTTACTACCTGTGTGACAGTGGGAAGGTTCTTCACTTTTCTAGGTCTCTCTTTTTTCCATTTGTAAATTGACCACTTGGACTAGATAACCTATGAAGGCCTTTCTCAGTTCTAAATCTATAATTCCACTGGTAGGTAATAAGGAATTGTTGAAAACTTTTCATCATAGCATAGCAAAATAAAAAGTAGGATGGAGAAGGAAATGGAGCTAGGAGTTCTTATTATGCAGAATCACTGCTATAAGGGATTATATCCTTGTTCCTTATTTCTTCTGTCACAGAACAGAATGCTTTGCCATGAAGAATAACCAAATCACTGCACATTTAAGTTAGCAAACACCAGATATTTGAGAGTGTATACAGATTTCCTTTAACAACAGATTTTTTTTTCTGGAATTCTTTGTGAATTCAAGGTCTGATGGGTTTTGAGGTTTTCATGTGTGTCTAATAGGTGAAATGTATTTATTTCACACAAATTTTACTTATTGCATTAGGTACACAAAGTAGTAAGATTTCTATTCAACAATATTATTAATAACTTTTATTTTATCCATAATAACGATGTCCCAAATTCCATGGCGCACACTATATTATAGTCTTATGATTTTCCTCCTACATTTCTGACCACTAGTGTCTTTCACTTCTTAATCATTCTAATATACCTTATTGGCCAGAAGAAAGTGCTTTCAACAGTTTTACAAGTCAAAGTGGAAGTATAAAGAAATGTCAATGATATGGTTGGGAATAACCCAAATCACATGTGAGTGAAAACCACCCAGCCTACAGAGCATGATATCTAAACTCACTAAGATATTTCCCAATTGAAGATCCACTCAGCTGGGTCACCATGATTCTCACAACATGCTTAGCCCATATCGCGGCATTCTGTTCATTTATTTAGCCCCACAAGAGAATGGGATGTTCTATACTTAAACAAACTTCCTTTTATTTGGGATTTGGCCAAACTCTGAAAAGAGTTTATTTATCCCTTTCATAATCTCAGATGGGTTAGGAGAAGTTCTCTCAAGATGTTTAAATAATGACATACCTAGCCAGCTAATGTTCCTTCACTTGATATGAGATGCAGAAGAGAAAAAAAACAAACAAAAAAGTACTGTATACATCTGATTTCCCATCGCCCAGGAGATGACCTAGGCACTGAACCCAGATGTCTCCAGAGGAGAAAGTGATATTGGTGACTTTTCATAGCTCTCTTGCACTTAAATCCAATCCACTTGAAAGTCATAGCATCACCTTTCCAATGTCATGATCCTCTTCAAGAACAAAGGACAAACAATAACAACCATAGCCAGGAAACAGAATAATTCACCCTGCCCTATAGTTCACAAAAGACAATATTTTTCATTCTATTCTGCTCCACCCCTTCCTAATATTACCTTTATTTTCTTCATTTCTGTTTTTCTTTTTCATTTGTTTCTGCTTTTGAAGATACCTTTTTTAAACAAAAAGGAAATTAGAGGAGATGCCTTCCCTTTTTGAGGCAGCTTAGATGGTGCAGTGGATAGATTGCTGAGTCTGGAGTCAAGAAGATTCCTCTTCTTTAGTTCAAATCTGGCCTCAGATATTTACTAGTTGTATTATCAGTCACTTAACCCTGTTTGCCTCAGTTTCCTCATCTGTATAATGAGCTGGAGAAGGAAATGGCAAACTACTAAAGTATCTTTGTCAAGAAAACCCCAAATAAGGGGCGGCTAGGTGGCTCAGTGAATAGAGCATTGGCCCTGGAGTCAGAAGGACCTGAGTTCGGATCCGGCCTCAGACACTTAACGCACACACAAACAAAAAAACCTAGCCATGTGACCTTGGGCAAGTTCCTTAACGCCAATTGCCCTCCAAAAAAAAAAAAAAGAAAACCCCAAATAGTGTCATAAAGAGGTGGACACAACTGAACAACTAACTTCCTTTTGTTGAATACTTTCAATTTCTACCATATCTTTCTAGATAGTTATTGGTATATTATCTCCCCAATTCAACTGTGAACTCTTGGAGTAGGAACTGTCTTTTGACTTTTTTTATATCCCCAGCACTTAGCACAGTGCCTGGCATATAGTAAGTACTTAATAAATGTTTATGACTGACTGAAATATTGAGGCACACAGTTTTCCTCGATCTTTTTTCACAAGAAAATGAAATGTTATCATACTAGTATAGGATAGTTTTATTTTTATTTTATTATTGGGCCACAAGTAGGTAACATACAGAAATAATTTGTATTTAGAGCCATCTAAAACCACTCAACTATACTGAGATATTTCACTTGATGAATTTGTTGATTACTAATTTTATATCAAAATTCAGGTTATTTAACTTCTCTGGGCCACAGTTATTTCACCTACAAATTGCTGCAGGAAAAGTTTTTGAAGTACATTGAATGTGAGTTATATAAAAACAACTCCCTCTCTTTTGGAACACATCAAATTAAGATAAGCTACAACTCATAGGAATATAAAATAGGAAAAATCAAAGCAGTACTATTCTCTAAGCAGAGAAGAATGAGGAAAAAGATATAGTTGATGTTCTCTTATGGTAGAAAAGGACTGTGGAAAGCATTAAATCAAACATGTAAGATGCTTAAAGGATTGTTAATTTTTTAAAAAATAAAAAATAGCCAAATAGTACATGCCCATGGTGCTCTAAGCCTCTTCCTGTCCCAAAATAGCTTTGAATGGAGACTGCCAGTCTAGTCGGGTCTGACTACTCTATAGTTAGCAGTGGAATATGGCTCAATCAAGCCTTTAATTAAGGGGAAAGTTAATTTAAAACCCAATTCTAATAAATATGTTCAATTAAGAAATGTTAACTCCTGTCTGAGTGAGGAACTCTTTCAAGGAAAATTTCTATACAAATTCATTATTATAAATAATATTACTAGACTAAAATATTCACTTACTTGATTCTACCTTCCTCAGATTTTCTCTATTACATTATCACTACAATGATATATAAATGACTGGACAATTGAATTAAATATTTTCAATTACTTGTAGAAGAGACAAATAAATTGGCATATTCATGGAGTCACTCAGAAATACTGTGAAGAATAGTGAGTCTGGAATTAGCAAACTTGGATTCCAGTCCTAGTTAAACTATTTAACATCTGTATGATCATAGATAATTTATATCACCTAATTGGGTCTCGACTTCTTAATACATAAATGAGCATAATTACACAATTACATCAGCAGGTTATTGTAATGATCACTTCAATGATATAAGGCATTTAAAAAATTAAGAAAAATGTGATGTATAAATATGAACTTATTGATTGAATAATGAAGAATTTCTACTTAACTATTAAAATCATTTCCACATGAGTAGAACCAGAAAGGAACTTAAAAGCCATGTAGGACAACCACTTTATTTTACAAATTTATAAACCAATACCCATGAGGTAAAATGATTTGTCCAAGGTCACACACTAATAAGTGGTAGAATCAGGATTTGAACCAAGGTCCTCTAATTCCAAATCCAGTGCTCTTTCCACTGTACCATATTTCCTTCATATCAATTCTATAGTTATTTTGAATGGAATTTCTCTTTCTATTTGTTCTGGCTAGATTTTTTTGGTAATTTGAAGAAATGCTGATGCTTTGTGTATTTTTTTTTACATCCTGCAATTTTGCTGAAATTATTGTTCAATTAATTTTTAGGTGACTAAGTTTTTCTAAGTAAATCATCATCTAATCTCGAATTTCTTTCCCCTCAATCCCACTTTCTCATTTATTATTATAGCTTGCATTTCCAGCAACATTTTAAATGGTAGTGAGCTCATTGCATTTTTGGTTTCAAACTTCTGAGTTAGCAGTACATCAGACATTCATTATTATTCTGGGTTAGGCAAAGTTAGTCACTTTTTAAGCACACAAGAAGTAACATAATTCATTTTACAAAGGACATATATGACCAGAAAAGGAATTAATAATCATATTGGAGGGGTGGCTAGGTGGCGCAGTGAATAGAGCGCCGGCCCTGGAATCCGAAGGACCTGAGTTCGGAGCCGGCCTCCGACACTTAATCTACACAAACAAAAACCTAGCCCTGTAACCTTGGGCAAGTTACTTAACCCCAATTGCCCTAAAGGGGCGGCTAGGTGGCGCAGTGAGTAAGAGTGCCGGCCTCGGAGTTGGGATGACCCGAGATCAGATCCGGCCTCAGAAAATGAGCACCCACGCATAAATAATGACTAGCCGTGTAACCTTGAGCAAGTTACTTAACCCCAATTGCTTTAAAAAAAAATAATCATATTGGAGGTGGCTAGTTAGCACAGTGAATAAAGCACTGGCCCTGGAGTCATGAAGACCTGAGTTCAAATCTGGCCTCATATACTTAACACTTACTAGCCATGTGACCTTGGGCAAGACACTTAACCCAACTGCGCTGCCTACCCCTCTCCAAAAAGCAAAAATAAAATAAAATATTCTTAAAAGAATAATCACATTGTACAAGAATATATGAGTGGGTTGAGATTTTCTCCAGTGGTGCAAATACCCACTTAAGTGCTTTTTTAAATCCTTCAAATAGAGTAAATGGTAGACAGTGAAAAAGAGAACACATCATCATTTTATATATAGGGAGGCACAGTAAAACCTCAAAGTTAAATTAATCTGGGACATGACCAAGTTGTTGTAGACTTGAGCTTATTAATGAAATACCTTGCCAAGTACCTAGCAAAATACCTTGCATATGCTAGGAGATAAATTATTTCCTTGAATGAATAAATGAATAAGTAAATGAATGGTCACCTCTAAACATGTCTCTGCTAATAATATAACTCATTTATAACCACAGGTCTTATGGACCATCCACACTTAGAAGCTTAAAATCTGTTGTTTAAACAAAATAAAATAATTTTCAGTGAAACATTAACTTGTCTCAGTAATTCAAGTAAAGTCATTCCTGGAAGAAAGAGAAGGAATAAGATGATCTTTAAGATCTATTCTAATCCCCTTCTTCCCTCCAAAATATCTAGGATTGTGTCTATAATTACAGAATAGTATGTTTTTCATTGCTTTTTTTTTTTTTTTTGGAGAGGTGAAGGCAAGGCAAATGGGGTTAAGTGCCTTGCCCCACGTCACACAGCTAGTTAAATGTCAAATATCTGACGCCAGATTTGAACTCAGGTCCTCTTGACCTCAGGGCCAGTGTTTTATTCACTATGCCACCTAGCTGCCCAAATAGGGTTAATAATATCATTTATTTTGGAGGGGGGAAGGCAAGACAATTGGGGTTAAGTGACTTGCCAAAGCTCACACAGTTAGTGTCAAGTGTCTGAGGTCAGATTTGAACACAGGTCTTCCTGATTCCAGGGCCAGTGCTCTATTCACTGCACCACCAAGCTGTCCCATGTTTTCACATAATACATAGTTCAAGACCAACGGGTTATATAACTTGCCTACAGAATGCTCCCATGCATAAATATAAAATTCTCTAGGTAATATATAACAGCTTAAATCATACGTTTCTGAATAAGACTTTTTGTCTCATCATGAAGTATTGTCAATAGCTAAAGAAATGAATTTATGGAATCTACAGCTAAAAATTACCTACTAAATCATCTACAACACCTTTATTTTACAGATGACACAACCAGGGTTCAGAGAGGTTATGATTGTAGTGCCCATTTCATGACACATCCCTTCAGTGGTAGAAATCAGTCTAATGCAAGAGTTTTTAACTTGGAGTCCACAAACCTTAACAGGGGCCATTAATAGATTTCTAGGGGATCCATGACTTTGAATTGGAAAAAAAGAATCACATCTTTATTTTCACCAACTTCTAAAATTGCATTTTTCTAATAATATTATATGTGTGTGTATAAAATACTATATTAATATAGTATTCTAATTGCTTCACCAGATGGTCAAAGAGTCCCAAGATAAAACCAACATAAAGAACACCTGGTCTAGTAGAAAGACTATCATAAGAGTCAGGTTATTGTCCTAGTTTTTGCCACTAACTAGGTGTGTGGGTGGACAAATCCCTTAACTTCTGTGTATCTGTTTCCTCAGCTATAAAATGAATGGGTTGGTTGGGTCAGATTATCTTTATGTTCCTGTCCAGTTCCAAAATTATAAAATTGCAATTGCATAAATTTATAATAATGTAATATATATGAAAATACTGAGAAAAATAACACAGTTATTGATTGAGATATTATCAATGTTAGACTGTAATATAATGGCTGAGCAATTTATTTCATATCAGAGTTTTGACATGCAGAAGTTATGAGCAGTTGGGTGGTTAAATGACAAAATAATTCTGTGTTGTGACCAAGTGGAATTCAGCATTCTTTTCCAGTACACTTGTACTGATGCTTTTAATCAAGGCAATGGATGCAGACTCTGTATTTTTTTTTCTTCTAAGTGTTATATATGTTAAAATGCTCTCTCTTCATAAAATTGCAATATGTCCTGTCATTCATGGGTTAATGAGAGTTATGTCATTGCTTTCTGGATTTAATCAGAGCTAATAATAATAATAATTCCTAAGCTCAAGGTTAAAGACACAGATTTCTCAACAAAATAGTACTGAATTTTCATTAAGGTGATAAGAACTCAATGATGGTCACATCCACTCATCACATTTAGATTTGTATGGAATCTACTTTGTCATGTTTTATACTTTTATAAGCTATAGAATATGCTGGAAGAGGATGCAAAAGCTTTGAAGAAGCTAATGAGATATTTGTAAAATGCTGTGTAAATGTGAACTATTATTGTATATTACATAATATTTATATCATATAAATGTAACTATGATTATTACTATTATTATTTTCTACCCTGGGTATATAATAACAAATGTAGTTTAATTTCTAGAATTTAGTTATAAAAAAGACAATATGGAATAGTGAAAAGAGTTCTATGTTTGGAATCAATGGACAAGTTTCAAATCCTGCTTCTATTACTTAGTACCTGAGTGACCTTCATTAAGTCATTTTTCAGTCATGTCCAACTCTTTGTGACGCCATTTGGGTTTTTCTTGGCAGAGACAATAGAGGAATTTGCCATTTTCTTCTCCAGCTTATTTTATAAATGAGGAATTGAAGAAAACAGAGTTAAGTGATACACATGGGGTCATCTAGCTAATAAATATCTGAGGCCAGATATGAACTCATGAAGATGAGTCTTCCTTACATCACATCCAGTGATCTATCCACTAGGCCACCTAGCTGCCTGGACCCTACTGATGTCAGGCAAAGCATTTAACTTTTCTGTAAAATGAATCAGGATTTAGACTAGTTGACCTCTGAGATCCCTTCTATCTTTAGGTATGTGATCCTATAAAATCCCTCAGTGTTTCCAGAGCACAAAAAATCTTGATAACTAAATATACATTGATTATCACTATTCATTTTGACCCCCCAGACCTAATTAGTTTTTTTGTTTGTTTGTTTGTTTGTTTTTTGCTTTTTGGAGGGCAATTGGGGTTAAGTAACTTGCCCAAGGTCACACGGCTAGGTTTGTTTGTGTGTGCGTTAAGTGTCTGAGGCCGGAACCGAACTCAGGTCCTTCTGACTCCAGGGCCGATGCTCTATTCACTGCGCCACCTAGCCACCCCCCCTAATTAGTTTTTAATCTCTTATTAGCTTGGCTAAAATTCTAGAAAGAATCATTTCTTCCAGTTGACTTCTCCACCCATATTCTGTCACTGTAGACATTTTTTAATTATGGGAGGCACCAGCTATAGAGTATTTGGTGATATAACTACTAAAGTTTTCATTTCGTTCTATAAAGAATAATGTTACTTAAAACCTTACAGATGACATTGATTTAATCAATGTTGAAATTCATTTTGGCCGTAAAGTTCAATCCTAGTATTACTGACTGGATTATCTGACTTGTTAAAAAGTGAGATCTAAAAGAGTTTTCCTGGAGAAATAGAATCTCTTTCATTGAATCCCAATGGGAACATATTTTGATAGTATCCATTCTAATGTATTCACAACCCAAAATGTCTTAGTGTAGATGATGGTGCAGAGGACTGTGATTATGGATGAGAGTTGGACCATATACACATAATTATTTTTGTGATACAAGTCTTGATGGAAGACATCCAAATACCACAGTGATTTTCTTACCTATCTTAAAATTGCCAGAGGCTATAATGTCTAAAAATTGTTAGCTTCAAAGATTCCTTGGCTCATTTCCCTATACATAGACAGCCACTTTTTCATCTTGGCTTTTCTTATTTTATTGAATAGAAACTTCCTTTCTCTCACCCTTTGAAAGTCATGTGGCTATCAAGCATAGTTGAACATGTAATGCCATTTCCTTCCCATAATTTGACTATCAATCATTATTCACCTCACATGTCAGTATTACATTACCCACCTGCAGTCCTTTAAATATGACATTAGGACAGATGGTAGCATAATGGGTCCTGAAGTCTACCACAATATAGAGGAGTAGTGGTTCTTTAAAAGCCAGTTGCTATTGACTGCTCAATAATGGAGCCTGACCTTGTCAACTGCAGGACGGAAACTAGTGCTACACTGTCTCTCCCTGTGGGTCCCTAGCATTTCATATAATGTGCAAATGATAATGCTGTCTATAACTTTGGTAGATTTTAAGCCAAAGTACAAGGAAGGTAGCATTGAGGGAAATTTTTTATGATTGTTCTTTTTATATAGAATTTTTTTCTCTGTCTTCAACTAAATTCCATTTCAACAAACATTCATTAAGTCCTCACTAAAATGCAAGGCATTTTGCTAGGTGCTGGGCAGGTAAAGATGAAATAAAAAATAAATTCCATTTTTTCAGACATTTCCAATCTGATGGAGCTAGAGGATTAGTCACTGTGATATTAGGCAGATCATACAATGGGACAAGACAGGGGGAGAGAGGGAGGGAAAGAAGACCAATTAGGAAACTATCCCAATAGACCAAGCAAACATAGATGAGGGTCCTATGAACTCAAACATAATAATTATGATATAGTATATGGAGAGCAAAACTGATTAATCTGTCTGCTGACTGGTAATTGGGATTAAATCTTACTGAAATTATGGTCAAGCACAATGATCTCCAAACATTTGATTATTCACCCTAAGTAAAAATAACATTTTGAGCATAAGCCTCTAAATATATAATGCATATATTTACTAATTCATAAATTATATACATGTAACACTGTACTAATAATTATACAATTATAAATTTATACAAAAAAAGAAATTGAAATAGAATGAGATAAAGATCAAATAATATTCTATCCTATGATCAATAGGGAGTCAGTGTAGTTTGTTAAGTAGAAAAATCATAACATCAGCCCTGCCCTTTATGAAAAGGGTGCGTTAGTGGCTGTGTGGAGGATGAATTGGAGAAAGGAAAGAATTTAGGAAAGGAGAAAAATAAGGAGAGTATTGAAATAGTCCAGGGGATATAGGGGATGACAGCCTGAACTTGGGTGGTAGCTGTAGAGAAGGGGGAATGTTATAAAGATAGAAATAACAAGATTTGACAACTGATTGGATATTTGCAGTGAGGAAGAGTGAAGAGAAATCAGGTGGTATTCTGGGGGTCAGGGTAAATAGAAGTTATTGAAAGAAGGGGCAGCTATGTCTTGGTTAAGCTATTACTTCACTGAGGAGCCAATGGGAAGGAAAAAAGAAGGGGGTAAATGCTGAGTTACAGTGGAGGGAGGGGTGATTTTATTGTTTTGGAAACAATCCCACCATTGTCTATTGCTGGGAAGGTGAGTTCATCTTCACACCATTCCAGTGGTTGTTTGTACTCCCCTTCAGGTCATGCCATGACTCCCACTTTGGAAAGCCTTGTTCAAGAACATGAAGTAATATCTAGTTTGTCATGTTAGATCATGTTCAGGTCAGATGAGTGAATTTTTTCATTCATTCAAAAAGCATTTATTAAGCACTATGTGCAAAGCACTGTGCTAATTTCCAAGGATACATTTTTTTTTTTTAATGATACAAATTCAGTTCCTTCGGAACTCAGAGTCCACTTAGGGGAAGTGTCTAGTTTGGAGGCAACTAAAGTCAAACAAGGAAAAGGAAGGGGCAGACAGGTGATATAATGAGAAATCTAAATGAGAAGGACAAAGTATGAACAGGCTTAGGCAGGCAGAAGCAGGCAACAGCAACGGTATAGCAGAAAGCAAAGGACTGGTCCAGTGACTGTACAAAGATTCAAGCTGAAGCAGTTAGATTGATACCATGGATAGTTCCTTGGTTAAGCTGAACTATCATGGTCTAAAGAGAGAACTGAGGGATCTCACTTTCCAAGTCACACAACCTTCCAGTTACATGTAGCTACTGAGACTTATGGTGATTACTAGAAGAGAACCTAAACAGAAAAAAAAATGAAATAAAACACAAGCTATCTAAACAGCTGCTGCTATCCAAAAAAATGTTGATCAATTAGTAAATATATTATGCTTCTGTCTACAAGTCTATACTCTCAGTTATTGGGTTTTAATTAAGGGATTCTGTCTTGATTAGAGGTGTTGCCAATAGTCATAGAAAATGCATGGTGCTATGTATTAGCAGATGCTAAATTAACAAATGGCAAACTTAGGATATGTCAACACAGGTAATGAGAGAAACTGTAGGAAAATGTTCTGTGATACATTATCAGTGCGTTCAGAGGTAGAGAGAGAGAGAGAGAGAGAGAGAGAGAGAGAGAGAGAGTTATTTTAACTCATTGAAACAAATAGAGTTAATAATGTTAGGGACTGGACCTATGACTTAATAAAGCATAGGGAGGTAGGAAGATCTGGCATGAGGAAGCTTGTACAACCCATGTAGGCCAGTCAGGACCTTTTCAGTAACTTATAGTCTTAGGGCATTGCCTAGAACAATAAAAACATTTAAGTGACTTGCCCAGGGTCTCACAGCCTATGCATGTCAGAAGCAGGATTTAAATTTAGGTCTTCCTGGCTTCAAGGCCACCTGTCTATCCACTATGTCATGCTGGCCCACTAAAGTTAATATAAAAATCTTAACTACACACACAGACACACACACATATTTTGCATTATATGGATGCTTAATTGGAAGATAATTCATAAAAATGACTAAAATGAGCATTATTCTATGTAGCAAAAATCAAACATTTCTGGGCTCAATCTGCAAGGTAGGCAGGGCAAGAAGAGGGAGGTAAGAAGAATAAGAATCTCTTTTGGGGCCTCTATGAAGACCAATGGGTTTATCTTCCAAGAGGAGCTTGGATAGCTGGGCCTCCTTGCTTCTTTAATTGGGGTTATCTATTGGCCCAGGTGTTTGAGGTCACAAGTTCTCTATGCACACTTCCTCTTTCATAGATTTATCCCTCAGCTTCTTTCCCAGACTAACTGAAGGGAATTGCTCACTGCTTAAATTTTCCTGTCTTTCAGATTCCTATTTGAAAATTGCAACCCAATCTGTCCCTTTTCAGGTTCTCCTCACTGCTAGTGCCTTCTGAGATTTCCTTCAATCTGAATAGAGAAAAAATATCTTGTATGTACTATAGATATGTTGTATGCACTTCACCTATCTTGTACATACACTTTTTTTGCATGTCATCTTGCTCATTAGAATGTGAATTTCTCAAAGGCAGGGGTCAAATTTTGTCTTTCTATAGCCACATACCACCAGGCATGTAATAAGTATTTAATTATTATCTATTGACTGACTGACAGATTTTCAGCAGCCAGTAAGGAGACAGGTAAAATTCCCACATCAAAAGGGGGGGTATCCTTTCTTACATCAATCTGGGCTACCTTATTCTAGCTTGTTATCTCTGCTCCCAAAGTGGCAGTTACACTTTTCAACCAAGATATCACAGAATACAGGGTCACAGGTGCCCTCCCTTTTAAAAAATTAGGAAAGCCCAGCCTTCTAGGATCTTTCTTACTTTTAGATCTAGATATATTTGAGATACTTCAGAGCAGACTTCTGTTCTTCCTACTTTCAACCTACTCAAAGGTGAAGGAAATGGATCAGGGGCCACAAATGCTCTTTTCCTTTAACCACTCTCATGGGCAGCTTCCCATCCCGTGTGTGTGTGTGTGTGTATGTGTGTGTGTGTATTCTACCAATTAGAGATAAATTTAAGTGAATAAGTAAACATTAGAGGAAATCATCAGTCATTCTCACCCTAGTATGGATTAGTTTAATTAGACCAAATAATTTTAGAATTAGATGGGACCTCAAATGTGATTGATTCCCACTCCTACTCAAACCATGAATCTTGTCTACAACAAAGTAAAGATAATAACTAGCTTTTATATAGTGCATTAAGATTTACAAAGCACTCCTCAAATATTTTTTTCATTTTATCCTCCAAGCAAGCTCTAAAGGTAGGTGCTATTATAAGCACCATTTGACAGATAGGGAAACAGAGATGAAGAGAGGTTCAGCAGTTTGCACATGGTCATACAACTAGTAAAGGTTTGAAGGTGCATATGAATGCACATCTTCCTGATAAGCCTTGACTTGTGCTCTATCCACTAAGTCACAGAGCTTTCTCTCAATATCCCACACAAAGGGCCATCAGAAAGGCTTCTTCTGGTCAGGGAATTATGTATCCTTCAGATAAGGCCTCTACATTGTTAATCAGCTCTAATTTTTAGGAAGCTTCTTTTTTTCTTTATGTGGACCAAAATACTTCTTTAATTTCTACCCAGTGATCCTAATTCTGCCTTCCCAGGTCAAGTTTAATTCTCATGGCAATCCTTAAAATGATGGCAGATTGGGGGCGGCTAGGTGGTGAAGTGAGTGGAGCATCAGCCCTGGAGTCAGAAGGACCTGAGTTTGGATCCGACCTCAGACACTTAACACACAAAGAAAAACCTAGCCGTGTGGCTTTGGGCAAGTTACTTAGCCGCAATTGCCCTCCAAAAGGCAAAAAAATAAAATAAAATAAAATAAAATAAAATAAAATAAAATAAAATAAAATAAAATAAAATAAAATAAAATAAAATAAAATAAAATAAAATGATGGCAGATTGCTATCATATTGTGAAGTCTTCTCTCACTTCCTCTCCACTCTTTTCTTAGTTAATCCTCTCAGTTTTGGTTATCCACCTTGGGGCTGTGTTATTTTAATTAGTTAGGGAGTCTAAAGTCACCTAAGCCACTCTACCTAGTAAGAGCTAGAACGTGCTTCACCTGGTCACCTTGTCGTTTGTACTCTACTGTTAGGTTCTCTACATTTTGAAGAATATCCTAGAAAGACCATGCACAATACTCCCTCCACCTTACACCCACTCCTTCCTGGGAAAATTAATCTATTCAGTTTTGGAATTCTACCCTGGGACTGAGCTGACTTGATTGGTAAGTTAATACAATCTCCCTTAACCAACCAATCAATCAACCAATAAACATGTATTAAATGCCTACTATGGACCAGGCACTATACTAAGTACTAGGGATACAAAAAGAGACAACCTCCTTCTAACTAGTCAGTCTTAGCCCATTTCATTTGCATCCTTCTGGAACATTTTACCATCTGTCTGGATACTGCCCATATACTCCTTCCTCTGCTAAAGGAAGAACAATTAACACAATCATTGTTTTTGGAAAATGTGTGACAAATAAACTCCCTTACAACTCCACTTACAATGTCAGACTCCTCATACCCAAATTCTCCTTCTTGGCTACCATTGTATTCTACATGGTGTATGTCCCTGTTAGATTACATGCTTTTTCTTGCATTGATTCCTTTATTCACTTACTCTCTGAATTATCTCAAATTCCTTCAACTAATCCTTTTATGCCATGATTTACAGAACTGAAAATACTGCTCCAAATGTAATTTGGCCAGAGTAAGGTATATCAGAACTGTTACTTCCCTCACTCTGGATGTAATTTTCTTACAAATCCAGATTGCATGAGCATTCTTAACAGTTATAGCACATGCCTGACGCAGAAACTTTCATTCTCTTTTTTCACACAAAGTCCTCTCTGACATCTATCACTCACTTTTCTAGTTGAGCTCCACGGAAAAGATGAGCACTCATAAAGGAAAGAGGAAGGGAAAGTGAAAGATAATTTTATCACTATGTGAGGTATAAGATAAAAAGATGGATTCTGAATCCGGAAGACTAGAGCTCAAGTCCTAACTCTGACATAAATTGACTGTTTGACCAACTCCTTTAGCTTCTTAGTACTCTAGGCAACTCTGCAGGACTCTTAATTGCAGAAAAGGTTCTGAGCTTTATTGATACAGGAAGTTTCTTTGTCTAATAGCTCCCTATTCCAGTGAAAATGTAGGTCTAATTCCTATCTCTAATTCTGGCATATGCTATACTGGGGAGGGTGAGCTTGAGAGGGGAGAAGGGTAGTCTCTAATGGATAGTGGCAGTGGTCAGTTTTGTACAGTCAGAGAATAATACAAATTTATTCCTTTCCAAAATGTTACAGTTGGCCCTGCCTCATGCCATGAGACAAGTATATCTTTAATCACTATAACATTTAGCATTTGAAAGACACTGCCCATTATTATTTGCAATTTTGATTTGACCAGGAAGTCTGAGAAAAGCAATATGAGTCTAGAACAACCTTAAGTCCTTATTTTGGATCAGAAGCAATCTAAGACACTTTCCTATGTCCAGGTATAAATCTGGGTATCAGTTCTACTAATGACTATATATTGGTATACAGAGAGAGCATATATCCAGATATTGGACCAGTAAACCTAAATACAGATGTAAACTAAATTGACCAAGAGGAGTAGGAATATAAAACCAGGCATTGACTTTCGAGATTTCTCCTGTGTCAGAGCAGATAGAAAGAGAGGCTAGATCTTGTAAAGATCAATAAAGCACTGGGTAGAATGACCTCTAAAATCCTTTCTAACTGTTTCCATTCTAACATCTGTGGAAATTTATATATAAGGGTCCATGGCACAGACTATTTCTGTCCAGGACAGAAATGTTAACTGAATCAAACTTAATCAGAGTTTGGCCCAGATTCAGATAGGTCTTTGGTTTCATTTTATAAATCATCTTCTATATCTATCTATGGATCCTAAACTGGCTCAATGTGTAGAGGCACTTTTGTAAATATACTTATATAAAGTCATATTCAATTGATCTTTTAAAAAATTATACACATTTAGATAGGTCAATCCCCCATAAGGTAACTAATGACTAAGCTGTAGAAAAATGTGAACTTGGCCCAATGCAAGATTTACTACTAACTATAGCTATAAACACACAGTGATTTTCTTTTGGAATAACAGGAATAAAATAAATATCTTTTAAGAATTCCTACTCTCCTTTTTTGGAGTGGGGTGGGGGGAGGTGGGGAGTATTGCATTACAGTATTCCTCCTTTTCCATTGATAGCAAAGTAATCATAGGATTTAGTGACCAAGCACAGATTTGGATCCCTGAAGGGACCATAGAGGTCATCTAGTACAGGGATTTTTAAATTGGAATCCATGATCTAAAACATTTTATAACTTTTAACATAATTGGTTTCTTTTTAATTCTATGTATTTAATTTTTCATATTTAAAGATCATATTTTGAGAAGGGATTCTTAGGTTTCACCAAACTGACAAAGGTATGCAACACACAAACAAAAGTTAAGAACTCCAGGAGTGGGGAACCAGTGGCCTCGAGGCCACATGTGGCCCTCTAGGTACTGAAGTGCACCTCTTTACCTTGAGGACACTGATTCCCCACTCCTCTAACTCTTTTGCTTAGAGGAATGGAGTGAATTACCCAACATCACTCAGGTAGCAAGTGGCAAAGAAAATAATCACATACAGGCTTGCTGATTCCAAATCCATCAATTTTTACCTCACCTTTTTCTGTTTGTTATTGACAAAGAAATCACAAAGAAGAGGGTACCATTGTTTACCGGAAATAAACTAATGGTTACTTAAAGGAAGCAATTTTTCTGATTTTGATATGAATTCAACATCCATGTTGGTCATTTTTATACCTATAGAACCACAGATAGAGCTACACAGAGACTATCTAACAAAACTCAAGTAACAAAACAAATGAAGAAAATCTGAACTAGAGAGATGAAGTGGTCCAGCTTTCATAATATTGGACAAAGATCCCTAAGAAAACTCTAGAAAAGCTTACAAATAGTCAAGAAGGGCAACATGGTATAGGAAAGAATGTTGGACTTCCCACTGGAACCATACCCATAGTTCCTCCACTTATCAGAGTTTGTTTTCTGATGGTGTACCTTTCAAAAACCTAGAGTCACTTCTATACACAATAAGGTGTCAAAGGAGAGACAAAAGATTATTTGCCCAAGTCCTAGAATAGAAGCTTGAGAACACAATAGAGAACAAGACAAACCTCCAGTGTGTTAGGAGGGTCCTTTGTGAGGGATTTACAGAAGGGCACAAGAGAAGAGATGCTCATAGGATGGAAAGTCATACAGGGGTTGTGAAGGCAATCTTCTCATTAATGGGATTACCCTATAAGCAACAAAGTAAATATTTTAAAATCTAAGAATTACAATTCCCTCTTTTTATTGGAGAAGTTGGGAGACTTTGGGTGTAAAATGGTATACACTGGAAGATACCATTACTGTGTTGGCTGGTTTTGCATTGCTGTTTTTTTTTTTTTTCGGGGGGGAAGGCTACATAGGAGGATACAGTGTTGGGTGGATGGATATATCTGAAAATGGCTATTATATAAAAATGAAAGGCATCAATACAAGACAAAGGAGGGAGGGAGGGAAGGAAGGAAGGAAGGAAGGAAGGAAGGAAGGAAGGAAGGAAGGAAGGAAGGAAGGAAGGAAGGAAGGAAGACTGACAAAAGGAAAGATGGGAGAGAGAAATGAAGGATGGAAGGGAGTAAAGAAGCAAGCTGCCCATGGACTAAGGAGCCTTGGGCTCAAAAACTGGTTCTGATTGTTGTGGTTGCATGACTTTGGGCAAATTACTTAACTCTCTAAGCTTTCAACATAATATTTTGTTAAAAACAAGATAGGTAATTTATAAGAACCAGTCAATGATGTCAAAAAAAAGTCTCATGGAGGACATACTGTATCTATCTATCTATCTATCTATCTATCTATCTATCTATCTATCATCTATATGTATGTATGTCTTTATGTGTATATATATATATATGTATATGTATCCGTGTTTGTGTGTGTGTGTTCATTCCAACTCCTTATTTAGCAGGTAAAAAAAAGTAAAGCTCTGAGACAGTAATTAAGTTATTTATGGTTACTCAGTGACTTGGTCTTCAAACCAAGGTGAAAACCCACATCTCCTCACTTCAGGATTCTTTACTCTATACCATTTTGTGCTCCAATCAATCTAATCTTAAGAAATTATAATAATATGAACATTAATCAAATGTTACATATGTAATCTGAGCATCATGAAGTGCCATTACTTGTGTGGAAATATTATAAATGCTTAGTTTATAGCTATAGTTATTCTGCATGTGATTCCCTTAGGGCATTAGGATCCCAGTCAGCTGTACACATACATATACATACAATACAGTTGCATAGACACATGTATATTCACACAAATGATCACAGATACATCTGCATGTGCATGTGCATGTATAAGCATTTTCATATCCATGCATAGATTTGTGTTTGTAAATATGTATATATATATATATATATACACATATATGTATGCATGTGTGTACTTATCTTATGGATGGTATGGTGCATACATTTATATGTACACTTTCTATCTCCTTCAGTGCCTAGCTCAGTACATGACCAATAGTAACAATTTAATAAATGTTTATCAATGGATTTTATTTTAAAAAGAAATGAACCCAGAACTTCTAGTCCAGAACATTTTTCCACTTTATCATATTATCAATACTAAGCTACAATAAAAGCATGAAGCTTTTATTCTTTTCAGTAAAACTACTAAAATCTTAAATAGGTTCATTTTATTACACACAGAGATGCTGAACTTTCAAGTGCTCTCTTAGTTCTCTTAGACCCTACTAGAGAGATCATGCAGACATCAAAGCCACTTACTGGTGGGCAGCTATCTCTTACACTCAATACAGATTAAATAAATCACTATTGGGTTCTGTGCTATGATGTTTCCATTAAAATGCTATAAAATGAGCATTTCTAGTTCTGATATATTTCTACAAGGAGAATCAGTATAATGGCTGAAGCAGTTCTATATCTCCTATAGTCATAGGCTAAATTATTATTCAGTTCCAACCTGGAACCTAATACTTTATATGAGGGTTAGAGAACTATGACCCACAGGTCATGGCCCTGCCTGTGAATATTTTTAGTTTTTACAACCCTGAGTTTGGAATGACTTTTATATTTAAGAAATGTTTATAGACAAAAAAGTAACTATATATTATATATCAAAATATGTTATGTTGATAGAAAGTTTATACAATTACTCTTATAATAAAATGTGATTGTCTCTTTCTGTATTCATTTTATTTGCATAGTCAACTGTCCGTGAACATACTAGAACCCCAATATATTAAAACATAATTCTGTTAGAAAGAATATACAGGGGGAAAATAATAAATCAAATATTTACTATATACATATATCATATATTTAATAAATCAAATATTTAAGCATTCCAATTGATGAATATGCTGTCTCTGAGCCCCAGGGCTCCTAAAGAAATGCTGCTATACATTCTTCTGATTACTTTCTATTCCAAATAAAAGAGGGGCTCACTGAATTACTAGGTTAAATGTTTAATCCACTTTCATCTTCTGATGCCCTTCCCTTTGCAAATCCTTAAGGACCCCTGGACCTTGACATTCATCCTATCCTTGTACCATTATGACTCCTGTTCCTCAACATAAGCTTACAAATGAACTTTTATGAGTTGTTTCCCTAATTACAGTATGAGAAGCTTGAGAACAAAGGCAGTCTCATTTTTATTATTTGAATCTCCAGTGGTTAGCACAGTGCTTGGCACAAAGGAAAAGATTAAAAAATGCTTTTTCATTTATTCATATCTCCATGAATGAATGGTCAGTTTTGAAAACTTGCTGTGTGCAAATCCCAAAGGAATAATATCCTTTTGGATACTGGAGTTTCAGAAACTAATTCTAAACAAGTCTCTTACCAAAATTAGAATCCAGTAATAGTAGATATTTTGGTTAACCTTCTTCCCTGAAAGATGAGGGACTGTGACTCCTGTGACTGAGGAGAATCTCCTCCACTTAGTATCTAGGTAGATACCAGTAGATGAATTCTGTTAGAATGGAAACCCTTTACTTGAATGGATGAAAATATATCATATGTTCCAAGCAGTTGTTAGTTTTATTATCATCTGTTGCATTTTCTTACTGCTTTTACATGTTTTTTTTTTTTTAAATTAGTAATGAGAATAATATTGACCAGCCCCTCTCCTTGTAACCTGGAACCCAGGCCCTCCTATCTCTATTGAGAGTTTGTCCCTTTGGTCATTCTTTCACTTGTCTCTAGTATTTCCTTATTTCCTGACTCTTTACAAACATGCTCAGGTCTCCCCCATCTTTAATAAGCTTTTCCTTGGTCCTGCCATTCCAATAAGGTTTTGTCCTAAATCTTTCCTCCTTTACAATGCTAAATTCCTAGAAAGAGTTATCTATAGTTGTTTCCAATTCCTCTCCTCCCACACTCACTGCTCAGTCTCTTGCCATGTAAACAGTCTCCAAGTCATATTGATTCCTCTTGAACATGATATATCCTCTGTTCTCTACTCTCAAGATCACTAGCCTAGTTCATATCCTCACCTTCTCTTACTGGTTTCCAGTAGTGTCTTAATTAATCCTTATTTTTCCAGTCTTTCTTCTCTGCCACCACAAATAATTTGCTAAAGATGTGCAGGTCTCACCATTTTTTTTTCATTTTACTAGACTTAAATTTTAAATACACATCAAACTGGTCTACTAATCATTGACAAACTCACCATTTCATCTCCTAACTCCATGCCAGAATGTCCCCTAGAATGCACTGCCTACTCACCTTCACTTCTGAAAATATTTTCCCTTTTTCATATTTGTCTTTGGTGTCATCACCTGTATGAAGCCTTTTATGAAATCCTCAGCAGTGCTTCTAAAATAATCTTGTAATTATTTATCTGTTCAGCGGTATACAATCACAGTAGAACATAAGCTTCTTGAAAGCAAGGATAGTTTCATTTTTAGCTTTTATATCTCTAGTGTATAGCTATACCTTTCACACACTAGACACTAAATAAATGTTTGATGATCTCACCTAACATTAACTTCAATGTTAACACAACTTCCAGGTGTCCATGAGAGTCAGAATATAGTGGGAAGAATGGGAGACAGGAGATTGTGACTTGAATCCTGGCTCTGACATTTAGCAGTTGTATGATATTGGGTAAATTGCTTAATGTCAGTGCCTCAATTTCCTTATTTTTAAAATACTATACTAATGATGCCTTTATTCTCTATTCCACAGAGTTGTTGTGAGGATATAATATAAATGTTATTATTGTTGCTATCCAAAATAAAGCCCACCTTCTTTTCTATGGAATGTCTTTTCTGGTCCCTCCAAGTACTGATTCCTTCTCTGAAATTAGCTTTGGTAAAAGAATGTTAACTCCTTGGAGGCAGGAAATGTTTTTGCCTTACTTTGTGTCTCTACCCTTTAGCACAGTACACAGAAGATAGTTAGTGCTTAAATAATTCTTAACTTGACTTTAAAAAATAAAACTCAAAAGAGTAGGTATCCCATGGCCAAAAGATTTAAAGAAAATGAATTCACTTTTTCCAGTATAAATTTACCCTCATAGTAGGGGAAAATACTTCAGATGTGCTGGTTCATGAGAGTCATATTCAGGAAATTAAATGTAAAGCAGTTACTCTCAAATTTGTTGGAGCTCTGCCTAATTCAAGAATTTAAATACATACATGAATAGCTCAAGCACAACATAATAACAAATTAGGATTGAGGAAAAGAAATAGGAAGGCAATCAATCCCATCCAGTAAGTGAACTAAGGAATGCTCTCAGAAGCATGAATTCATTTACAATGTGCATCTATATAATGAGTTTCTAATTAGGCTTCTGACTACAGGAGGTTGGGGGCTGAGCTTTTTATTTGCTTCTTTTGTATGCAGTCTGTGAAATATAGGTGAATTTCAATTCCTCAGTGACCCCAAATTTCTTCATTTCCTGCTTGGATTACTCCATTTTCTGTCTATTTTACACATTTCACTCTCCTTAGGTGTTGATACCATGATTCTAATGGATTATTGTTGTTAATGTTCCTGCTATTGGGGTGGAGGTATAGAACTTATGCTTTCATTAATGGAGAGAACTCTTCATTTGAAAACTATCTAAACCAATGAAAGCTAAAAAACTTATCTATAATTTATAGAGTTGCCTGAGACTCTAAGAAACTAATGATTTATCCATATTCACATTGTATAATATATATTCAACCATGACTTGAACCCAGATCTTCCTGCCACCAAAGCCAGCCCTTCTATCCACTACCCCATAGTGCCTCACATTAAGACTGTAGGAGTGTAACCTCTGTAACTCCTGGAGGACTCCCTAATTCTCTTTTCCAAAACTAGTTCTGGCTTGCTTTAATTCTGTATATCTTTTAAATACAGCTGTTTTTGTTTTTTTTTTAAACAAACAGGTATATGCCTAAATATCTGAAAAGGGAGCAAAGGTTTAAAAACAAAAAAATATATACCCAAGTGGTAACTTTGGTGAAAGAAATTAAAGTTATATTTTGACCTCAACAATTGCCTATACAATGTAGAAAATAGAACTATATTAGTTCCATAAGATATATAGCTATGGGGATGAAAAGATGTATGTGTCTGGATGTATATAGAGATACATATGTGTATGCATGTATGTGTATAAAAGTACATATGTGTGTATATGTATGTATATAGTCCAAAATTAGTTGTGTTACTATTAGAGATATTTGTTGCTTGATAAAACAGTATTATATTAATCAAAAGATAACAAATCAGGCAGCAAGGTGGCACAGTGGATAGAGCACCAGATTTGGAATCAAGAATTATCTTCCTTCATGAGTTCAAATCCAATCTCAGACACATATTAACTGTGTGACCCTGTTTAAGTCACTTAACCTTGCTTATTTCAGTTTCTGTATCTGTAAAACAAACTGAAGAAGGAAAGAAACCCTCAAATGGACTCATGGAGCCAGAGACAACTGAAAAATTACTTAAAAGATGACAAATTTATTTCAAATGTGTATATAGGGTAAATAAATATTTTAAAATCTCCAAAGTTTAGAAGTGTATTTATTTGTATCCTTGCTAATTCGACTTGATCCCTTGAGGAAAGCTAAAAGAAGACAGCTTTTAAATTTATTGGGAAGATATATCAATATGGTTATCAAGAAGCAAAACACTCTTTGCCTTATTAAGAAGCTATCAGTTTTGTTGGCTTTGCTGTTCTGTGGGGAAAGGTTTTGAAAATCACATTTATTCCAACTTTTAAAAATACCCACAAGTTATACTCCTGATCCTTCTGAAGTTGTATGGAAAATTATGCCAATAATAGAGGGCCTCACAGGAATATAAGTTCCTTGAGGGCAGAGGCTATTTTACAATTTTTCTGTATATGCCTAGCACCTAGTCTTACCCATAGCAAACGCTTTTTAAAAAAATGTTCAAGATGAAAGAAATTTTGTTTTAAATTCATTCCAAACAGGTTCCTAAGGACAAGTCAGAGATATTCTTGGGCATATCATTAGTTTTTTAAGGTGACTATTAGGAAGAATGCTGTTCTCCCAAGAAGTTGGTTTTTTTTTTAATACCACTGTTAGAATATATTATAGCACCTGGAAAAGGAACTGAAAGGAACTTCAGTGATTGCCTAATTTATCAAACTTGTTTACATGAAACTGACCCAGAGAAAGAAAGTGACCTACCCCAGGTTATACAGCTAGTTAGTGACAGTCTTCTGTCACTAGGATTCTTGTTTCTCAGGTCAGTGCTCTTATGTGATCAGAATCATATTGATTTAAAACCTTTAGGAATCATTTTAACACAATGTATATCTGAAGTAATGAATGCCTTCCATACTATCTTTAGCAGGTATGTACTCAACCTGTGCTTGGTCACATTTATTGAAAGAAAACTAAGCAGATGAAGGTACAACTCTTAACTGATGATGATGATGATGATGATGATGATGATGATGATATGATGATGTTTGTGACAATGATGATAGCCACTAATATTTACATAGGATTTTTAGGTTTGCAAAGAGTTTTGTAAACATTATCTCATTTTATCTTCACAACAACCCTGAGATGAATATGCTATTATTATACCTGTTTTCAGAAGAGAAAAATTGAGGTAGACAAGAGCTAAGTGACTTGCCCAGGGTCACTCAGCTACTTTGTGTCTAAGACCAGATTCAAACTCATGGCAATAATTTCAGGCAAGGAAACAATAAAAATGGGCATATTTAAAAGTGATGAATAGGGAAACCTAAATAGATTTCATGGGGAGACTATTAACCTAGATGGGAAAAATTACATCATTATTTTCACTAACTTCTAATTTAAATGCATAACTGATAAATATGAATGAAGAAAAGAAACCACAGTATTATGCTTCACCAGACTGCCAAAGGCGTCCATGGCACACACAAAAAAATAAGATCTCTGGCTCAACAAGGTGTCCAACATAGCTTTAATTGTCAAGAAGTCCTTCTAGATCTTCAAGTAAAGCTACTTCCTTGTAAATGTGCCCTCTATGTCCTAGTTCTGACTTCTGGGACTAAGTAGAATAAATCTGGTCTCTCCTCAATGTTATAACTCTTCAAATAATTGTCAACAGAGAATTTATGGATGTCACCTACTCAAACCTCTGCTTATCCAGTGTAAACATCCTTAGTTCCTCTAACTTACTCTTATGTGATAGATTTTATAGGTCCCCTCACCATGTTAACAATTTTTATCTGGACGTGCTCCAATATGTCAATGTCCAAGCTAAAATATAATGCCTAAATATAATATTCTAAATCAGGTCTAGCCAAGAAAGAGTATAATGGAAGGATCATATCCTTTATCCCAGACATTTTACTTTTGTGAATGTAGCCTAAGATCATATTAGCATTTTTGGATGCTTTGATCCATTGATAACTAATACAGAGTTTAGAATCCATAAAGTCCAATCATGACTTCAAGAAGAGAAGGGTTTTCATTCCTGCATTAGTACCTTCATCTAAGACTATAGTAAATAAGAGCACATAATCTGGACTTCCCCCTCCATGATTGCTTGAAATGCCCTCTCAACATGTCAAGGGGACAGAGGTGAGTCCACCATGATCCCAGGTAAGTCAATCCATTTAGGATTTCAGGATATGGAGACAAGGAGGCTAGGCAAAACTTCCCCATTCAGGACCACAATCTCACTCTTAGTGTCCCAGACCAAGATTACTGAAGAAGACAGTGGAAAAAATTTATTATCAGTCAGAATTTCTAGATGTCTGACTCCAGACTGAGAACTCAAAACAGTGAAGCTTCTTGGAGGCCTCCAGTCCCACCTGTGGTCCTACACTGAGTAAATAGAGCAGGGATCATGTGAATGTCCAAAAAGAAATTGTGATCATGATACTTTAATATAATTATTTTTTTCATAATCCCATGTATTTCATTTTGTGCCTATTAGGATAAAGGGTCCATAGGTTTCATTGTTCTTCCAAAAGGATATATAAAACAAATAACAACAAAAAGTTAAGAAACCTGGGCTAGAGTAACAACAACTCCAGAAATGCAGAGCCAATAGAAATTCAAAAGAAAATGCAAGAAAGAGGGGTGGCTAGGTGGCGCAGTAAGTAGAGCGCCGGCCCTGGAGTCAGAAGGACCTGAGTTCAGATCCAGCCTCAGACACTTAATGCACACACAAACAAAAACTTAGCTGTGTGACCTTGGGCAAGTTACTTAACCCCAATTGCCCTCCAAAAAAAAAAAAAGAGAGAGAGAGAAAATGCAAGAAAGGAGACCCTCACCAGCCATCTGTAGGAGAGAGGCTAAATATATAAACAAATAAATACTATGGGTTAAGAACCCCAGGGTATTCAAGAAGAAGAAATAATTCACAATAATCACAGGTAGAATGCCAGAAAAGTGTCAAGAAGGGCTTTAAAAGTAATTGTGTGAAGTGAAGGAATGATTGAAAGAAAAGAAAGAAAATAAAATTAGTGCTTTTGAGGAACATTGGGAGAATAAATACATTTTAAAAAGAGGGCAGAAAATTTGGCCAAGTAGCTGAATCTCTGAAAAGCAGAATGGATCAAACAGAACTCAAAATTACATTAAAGGACCAAGAAATATTAGAACACAGTTAAAAGACTGAAAAACAAATGAGAACACATGAAGTATCTACTAAAAAAAACACACACAAAGAAAAAGAATAGTTATAATTTAAAAATTAGTAAACTCTCTAAAACAATAATTTTAAAAATTCTTGATGGTATATTTCAAAAAAGTATAAATAAAAACTGTCTAGCCTATTTGAACCAGAAAACAAAATGAAAATAAATGACCATTTTTATAATTTATTTTGAAATATCATATCCAGGATTTTTGATGATCATTTTCAGAGAAGCAAAAAGATCCTTAAATTGTTAGCACCTTTAAAGACCTCAAAATTAACACATTCAGAAATGGGAGGATCAAATTACAGGGCCTCTATGGCAATGAAAAATACTGTAAATATCTGGAAAGAAAAATTTTGAATAGCAAGTAACAATAATGAGCTTTTCACAAAAGCACACAGTAAATGTAGGAAAGGGAAGGAAATCTTTCCAGAGGGCAAAAGAAATAATTATGGCTCAGAAAAACATTTTGCATAGCTGACTATAGTGCTACAGGGAGAAAAAAAATAGATCTTTACTGGAACCAATGACTTCTAAGCATTTTTGTTGAGAAAATCATCACACAGGTAGTCTTTGAAACACAAATGGAGGATAAAAGAAAAAAATACAGAAAGGTAAATAAATTTGAATACTTAGTGAAATTTGAATAATGAAGTGAATATATGATTTTATTGGTATCAGGATGGCCAAGGTAAGGTATCATCTTCTACCAAAGCAGGTCAGCACCATTTTTTCTGCAAAGTAAAGTCTTAGAGAATTGCTGAGAACACTGAGAATTTTAGTGAATCTCCCAGGTAATGAAATCATTTTGTGTCACAGGGAAGTAGACTTTCAATCATTATCTTATTTTCAAAGTCTTTCTTTATAGACTAAACTAAAAAGATTTAAAAATCATGAGAAAAGTGTTTATATCCTAAGGAGACAAAACTATTGTCTTATTCATATTCACATCATTTTTAAAGGTCAAAGGAGGGGCAAAAAAGATATGAACTCAGGGTCTGTGGGCTCATTTTTTAAAAAAATTAAAAGGGGGAAAGGAATATTCTAGGGAAGTAATGAAGAGGAGGTTAAATGAATTGACCATTCTCATAGTTGCAACAAGACAGTAAAATATTATGTAAGCATGGACATGGGGGTTAGATGAAGAAGGCAATTTAGGGCACTCACTGTTACCTACATGGACAAAGGAAGGGTTTTTTTGGTTGTTGTTGTTTCTTTGTTTTTGTTGTTTTTGTTTTTGTTTTTTGGTATAGGATACAAAAATAAGAAATTAAATGGGATTTTGGTTGAGGACAGAATGAGGAACAGGGGAGGTTCAAGAAAGAGCAAAGAGCTAGTAAGATTATAGTTGCAAAGGAAACAAACTATGAGAGCTCATTATGAAGTGAGGTAGTAAAAAACAGAAAGAGCAAGAAACAGTGATGTGGATCTAGAATGAGTGAAGAAGAAAAGGGAAGAGGATTGGGACCAGATTATTCTAAGTATATATTATTAGTACTGATTTCATTCCCTTTTTTTCACTTTCTTTTTGTCTTGTAAAGAGAAAGTTAGAAAGGCTAGGAGATTAAATATTTATAATGAGATTTACTAGAGGGAAAAACAAATCTAAACATGATTAATCATGACTGTGAATGAGTTGAACTAATTCATAAAATGGAGGAGGGGATAGAATATGTAAGAAAACAGAACCCAACAAAATGTTGCTTATAATAAGTACAGCTAAAATGTAGACATTTACATGGAGTTAAAATGAGGAATTAAACTAGAAACTAATACACTTCAGTTGAATTTTTTTTAAAATGGGAGTGGCAATAATTTCAGGCAAGGAAACAATGAAAATGGGCATACTTAAAAGTGATGAATAGGGAAACTACATTTTCCTTAAAAGCACAACATATAATGGAACATATAATATCAATCCTAAGTATGTATTTACCAAATGATGTGTTGTCTAAGAATTTAAAAGGAAAGTTAGTTGATTTATAGGGAGAAATGAACAATAAAAATATAATTGCTAAGAACTTCAACATATCTCTTTATAAACTCAGAAAACTAACAAAAGTAAGAAATAAAGAAGTTGAGTCTGAAAAGAATTTAAGGAGAAAAACAGTTATATTAGACTTCAAGCAATTATTGAATGGAAGTCACAGTAAGTATATATATTTCTAAGCTTTGTATAGCACCTTTACAAACATTAACTATATTCTATGGTATAAAGAACTCATAAATGAAGAACAACAAAAAACATTAACCATATCTGTTATAGACTTAAATGAAATAAATATTAACAAGGAGAACATGAAGGAAGGAAATGATTACTAAATAATATAATCTTAAAGAATGAGTGGATCAAAGAAAAAAATCATAGAAACAATAGGTAATTTTTATTAAAGATGATGATTAAGATGAGACAATATACTTTATAATATACAATATAATATTAATGTAATGTAAAATATAATATAAAACTTTTGGAAAACAGTCAAAGCAGTCCTTAGGGGAAATTTTATAACTTTAAAAACTTTTATAAGCAAAAGAGATCAACAAATTGCCTAACAAATAAGAAAAAGCTTAGAAAATGAATAATTAAAACTTTAAAAGATCAAAAAGAATGGAAATTCTGAAAATCAAGAAAAATTTAAAAATTCAGAAATATATCAAATGCTTGAGCAATAGTTATTTCACTATATCACTGAAAGGTCTATGAGAAAAATTCAAATAACAGTTTATCCAACAAAGGCAGAAATAGTTATTTTTCTCCTTTGTATGACACCTAGCTTAATTTGAGACTTATAGCAGGTATTTAATGAGTATTAATTGCATAGAACTGAATTTAAATCATTGAACAGTGAAATTTAGCTACTTCTGGAAGATGAATAAGCAATGCTTTGTTGTTTTTTTTTTTTTGACATGAAGCAGTGAAAAACATTTTATAGAATGAGGAGAATATGAATGGAAAAGGGTACTGAAGTAGCCTAGAAGTGATTATTCATATCACAGTAAAATGTGTTCACCAGTTTATCCCATCTTAGGTATTTAAAACTTTAACTAAAGCAAGATTTGCTAGATAAGACTGAAGAATACATTATATCAACTCAGGATGGAGTAATTTTCACTAAATATTGAAAAGAAGACATAGACTTGGTGTTAAATAGCTGTCAATGGTAAATGATAATTTGTAAAATAATTAAACAAAACTTCTGAAGATATTCCATAATATCAGAGAATTTGGAGATAGAGGGGACCTTAGAGATCATCTAACTGATCTGCCTTATTTTAAAGACAAGGAAATTAAGGACAAGAAAAATGTAGTCACTTGCCAAGGCTCATACATGCCTCATACTTAATACCTTTAAGTATTATAGCCAAGATTAAATTCCAGGCTATATGTTTCAACTTTGTCTGAGTAGATTTCTCCAATATAAATAAGTTAAAAGCAGAGCAGGCAGCACTGTGAATGGAATAGGGAAATTTCATTAACCCTTCCTTGTCTCTTACTCCCTAATGACTGACACCTTAAATTTCACTATTAGTAATTCACTTTTATGTTCTTTGATCTCTATATAAGATAATGTGCTTCAGTGGATAGAAAGCAGTTGAGAAACCATAAAGACCTAGATTCAAGGCCTGCCTCTGACACATTCTCACTATGTGATCCTGAGTAATTCACTTAACATACTCTTTAAGAATAACTGATGGACTCAGAGTACAGATTTAAGTATGTTTTTTCTTCCTTTTTAATTACCTTTTTAAAAATGGCTAATTTGGAAATTTGCTTTGTATGACTATACATATTTATAATAGATTTTGTTTTCTTTGACTGCTTGTTGATTGAGGGAGAAAAAGAAAGACAATAAATAGCAAAAAAAAAAATGCAAACTGCATTATTTAGAGAATTTTCTTACCTGGAAGTTCCCTATGCCAATGAAATTGAAAGTCCAATTTTTATCCTTATCAGACTTTCCCTGGCAGGATGTATAGATGAGAACAATTTGTTCCAATGGCCATGAAGGTGACTGAATAATATAAGAGCCTTGAATGATATATGCTTTAAGATTTATCAGTCTTTACACCTTAGCATTAATGAGTTTACTAAATCATTTACCATTCATCACTTACTTGGAGACCTTTGGTCTTAGAATAGTTGAGGACTCCATATATCTTGGAATAGCCCATTTGACTTTTGGACACCTATAATTTTTAGTAAGCTTTTCGTCATATATAGCCAACATCCTAAATACTCTGACTACAACTAAAAGTTTCCTGTTGTTCCATCAGGGCATAGGAAAAGTGAGAGTAATCCCCCCATGCACATGACAACTCTCAAGTATTTGAAGACAACTGTCATTTTCTCATTAAATCTTTTGCTCAAAGTAAATGTCTTTCTAGTTCCTTCCAGTGAACCAAATTCCATGGTTTTGTTTCCCTGTGCCACCCTTGTTACTTATCTTTGCATGTGTTTCAATTTGATGTTGCCCTTGTCAAAAATGTAGTAGCTGGAACTGGATATAATACTCTAGGTAAGATCTAACCAGGACAGAATACATTGAGATTTTGGCTGGTCTCACACTGGACCAGGCTGCTGTTCCTGGAGCCTCTTGAACTATTATGGGAATCAATTTTTTTATCTTTTCCACAAGAAATTCTTTCTCATCCCCTCTCACCTTTACTGCATTTGGGCAGTTAATTTTTGAACCCAAATGCAGGAGTACAATTATACCTATGAAGTTTCATCTTATTAAACTACCTGCTTCACAATTTTGAGTATAACTGGTACATTAGAGAAAATAAAGGAGACTTTCAATTTGGACTTATAAATGGATTAAATTGTTATTATAAGTGAAAATATATATGTATGCTTTAAAATATTATAAAAAATAATCAACATAGGATAGATTGAGAGAAAATCAAACCAAAATATTTACATTAGCAAGTAAATCTGATATTGGACAAACTCCACTGTTAATGTTGTGTTAGAATTTAATTAGACAATAGAAAAACAATCAAAAAACATTTGAAAGAAAGAAAATTGTGTCTATAACCCTCAAAAAAGAACTAAAACAAAATATAAACTGAAACATATTAAAGTACAATCAGTTCTATAGGTCAGAGAGTTAGATTCATGAACATTTGTTAGTTTCTTCAGGAGATATAACATGTACAACATTTTAAAGTAGTTCATCATGAAGTGAGGCAGATGAGGAAAGATGAGTACAACAACAACAACAAAAGAGTTCTTTTAAAGTCATAAAATTGGAGGATCAAAAAAGAAGTGAAATATTACTCAGGGTATATGAGGTGATGATCATGGATGATAGAAAGAAGACAGAACTATTAATCTCTTGTTTTGTTTCTGTTTTCTCTACCATCATGAATGATCTTGGTATTGGAAAGGACAGACTAAGGATCGTCAATAAGAATTTGAAAACCATTATAAGGAAGGACACATTAATATAGCATTTAACCTTCCCTGAAAAATTCAAATTATCAGGGTACTAGTGGATTGTAGATATAATTTCTGAGCACTTTTAAGAAAACTTGGAAAGTTTATGGAGAACAGAAGAGTCGAGACAAAATTGTAGAAGGGCCAATATTGTTTTAATTTCCAAAGAAAAGGAAAGAGAGTAAACTCTGCAAACTATAAGCCAGTGAATGTGTCTTCAATTCTTGGGGGGAAACATAATAGAAGGTTGTATTACTAAAAGATTGGCTATAGAACAATAAAAAGGAAAGCAGTAGTCACAAAGAGCTAGGAATGCCCCTCAAGACTACAGCAGATTAGCTTCATTTGCTGTTTTGATACAGTTACTAGAGTAAAAGATTAGGGAATACTGTAGATATAATGTAATTAGATTTTAGCATAGAATTAAAAAAAAAGGCTCACCATTCTGTGTATGAGATGGAAAGATATAGGATAGATACTGATATAGTTAAGGGGAATTGGGATTAGCTGAATAGTTACACTCAAAAGATAGTCATTAATTGTTCGATATGCTTATTTATTTGCATTCTTTTACCCCCTATAGATTTAAGTTTCTTGAATGTTGAGATTGTTTCACTATTTCCTTTATATCCTCACTACCTAGTAAATAATAGCATTTAATGAAAGATTTTTGAACCCAAATGACGTTATCATGAAAGTAGCCCTCTAGTCCTGCTGCTGTTTGTCTGCCCTTCATTGTTGAAGAGGATCACAACAGAGAAGTGATGCCATGACATGCTCTAGTAGAGTGATTCAGGGGACTGTACTTGGTCCATTGCTATTGAATTGTTTCCCAAATCAAGTGTTTGCATAATAGCATAGGTGACATGATTATCAAATTTGCACACCACCTATGAGGGATAGTTAATATGTTGGATGACACATAGAATCCACAGATCTTTTCAGAATAACACAATAGAATGAGTATAAAAATATGCTAGGGATAAGTATCAAATCTTATATTTATACCCTCCCCAATCATCCTATAAATGCAAAATGAAAGAAGAATCTAAAAGAGCATTTCAGTTTTGTTTTTTTTTTTTAAGAAATTGGGGTTAAGTAACTTGCCCAAGGTTACACGGCCAGTTTTTTTTTGAGGGTGTTAAGTATCTGAGGGCGAACCGATCCCAGGCCCTCCCAACTCTGTGCCCTGCTGGCACTCTTACTCACTGTGCCACCTAGCCGCCCCTGAGTATTTCAGTTTTAAAAGATGTGAGGATTTTAGCATTCCCTTAAGTTCAATACAAGTTAAAAGTGTGATAGAACAACCAAGAATGCTAATATAGTTTGCATTAATAAAGGTATAACATCTAGAACTAGGAAAGTGATTGTCTTTCTGCATTCTGTCATGTAAAGACTTTTTGGAAGAGAGATGTATAAATATTGTAGAAATATTTTAGCAACTGAATGATATGTAAGGTTCCCAAAAGTGCAATTTTAAACCTTTAAAACTTAAAAATGTACTCAGGGGGTGGCTAGGTGGCGCAGTGAGTAGAGCGTTGGCCCTGGAGTCAGAAGGACCTGAGTTCAGATCTGGCCTCAGACACTTAAGGCACTCACAAACAAAAACCTAGCCATGTGACCTTGGGCAAGTTACTTAACCCCAATCGCCCTCCAAAAAGCCAAAAAAAAAAAAAATGTACTCAGATCTTCAGGAAACCCTATATATCAATGAGTATGGTAAATTAGTGATGAAGATGGAATAGTAGGTGCAGGGTAAGTCACTGCATGGTTATAGCTTTGTAGTGTATCAGTGGAGGGAGTTCCTTACATTGAGAGGTCTGGACCATAACTGTCAGCATTACCAAAAAGAACAGAGCTATAAATCATCACCCAATGTATCTCTAATATCAAATAGGAGAAAGAAGGGAAATGTTCAATTACTTGCTTTTTAAAATACTTTTCAGTAGAAAAAAAAGACTGAACTGAGATCTGAAAGACCCAAGTTCTATTTTTAGCACACTAACTAACAGTGAATTTGACTGACTAGAATAGATGATCTGTAGGCGTCCCTGCCATTCTGAATTTCTGAGATTCTCTCAGCTAATGACTGGGTTATCATCATTTTGCCTCAGTCACAAGTAGTTTCTAAGTCAGAGGTGTCAAAAATGCAGCCAGGGTCTGCATGTGGCTCACAAGATTCCTGAGAATATCTTGAAACAGAATAAAATTAAAATTAGGAAATTTATAACAACATAAGTAAAAATAAAATAAAACATAGATAATGGTACATTTTAAGTCAATGTGTAGCCCATGGGGGTCCTTGTGTGTAGAATAGTGCTCCCCTCCCTCCTGTTTCTAGTTGAATTGGACACCACTGGTCTAAGGCATTTGTTATTGAAGTTACATGAGGGAAAGCCTTTAGTGTCCCTTCAGTGTTATTGACCTCAGAGCCCCTGCTTCTCTTCTCCATAGCAGAAACTGAAATAGTTAAGAGCAACATAGTACTACTGAGAAGAGCTAGAGCCAAAAGGGAACTTGGAGGCCATCTAGTTCTCCCTCCTCTTTTTCCAGATGAGAAAACTGAAGGTCAAAAAGTTTAAATGACTTTGCCCAAGTTTGCCCAGAGGGGAATCTGGGTTAGACCAAATGCCTCATTTTCATATGAGGAAACTGAAGCTCAAGGAAACAAACCACTTGTTCAGTCACATGGGGTAAACTTTGAGATAGGATTTTAAAATACATCCTCTGACTCTAGAATTCCAGATTTTTGTTTTTGTTTTTACTATGCCTTGCTGCAGCCTTTTTATTGTCTAACTTTGCTGCAAGAAATTACTTTGCAATTCACTCTAAGTATCCCCCCTTCAACAAGCTCTAAAATCAGGGCTTTTCAAAGCTACTTTACATGTAATAGCAATGTTTTGTATTAGCTCTGGGTATCCGGGTTACCTAACAAAGGCTTGAAATAGTGATTCTATTTTTTTAAACCTTACATAGAACCAGATATGTCGAATCATATTTAATTGTGGCTTTTAAACATAGATTTTGAACAGGTTTCATTGTGCTCCCCATAGTGAGTGAGCTCCTAATCAGACTCCTTTGGGAAAATAGTGGCTTCTCAAATTATCCTTCTAAAATTCTTAATACAAAGGATGCAAAAGAGACAGAGAGAAAGAGGGAGAGAGGGAAGGAGAGGGAGAGGGACAGAGAGAAACAGAGAGAGAGATAGGGAGAGAGGGAGAGGGAGAGGGGGGGAGAGAGAGAGAGAGAGAGAGAGAGAGAGAGAGAGAGAGAGAGAGAGAGAGAGAGAGAGAGAGAGAGAGAGAGAGAACACTCTTACTGTGTGCTGGTACTGTGCTTAATAGTGCTGAGGATACAAAAACAAGACCCAAAGACAAATCAAGGGTATGAAGTTGTTCACTGAGAAGTAGCATTAACATGATGGCATCTAGGCTGCCACTCCTCTTGGTACAAATTAGGAGCTGGATGGAATCAAACCCACAGTTCAATAGTGTCTTTTGCTGCTGGGGGCAGGGAGGAATTGTGCAAGGTTCTCTTCCCTGAAATTAGGCATATTTGGTGGCTGTTAATAGCTATTCCTGGCTCAGTTATTCACAAATTTGTTCAAGTCCTATTTCAAAGAACTGATATTTTCTCTTAGAATCACCCTCAGGAAAAAGAATTCCATTAAGTTTTATGATCCAACTTGATCTGTCCTAAACTAGCCTTCTTGCCTTACCTGCTATTACAGGGTGAGTAAATAAATATATGGTTATCTTATTCCCATAATTTATTATCTTATAGATTTTGATAGGCTTGCTTCTCAGTCTCAGTCACTGGGGATATTTTCATTTTAGTCTTTTTAGCATTCTCACAGTGTGGCCTCCCGTCCCACTGACCATCTTAGTTTTCCTTCTCTCAACCTCATTGGTGTTGTTAGGTCATTTTCAGTCATGTCTGACTCTTTCTGATACCCATTTGGGGTTTTCTTAGCAAAGATACTAGACTTGATATGCCATTTCCTTCTCCAGCTCCTTTTACAGATGAAGAAACTGAGACAAAGTTAAGTGACTTGAGCAGGGCCACACGGCTATTACATGTCTGAGGTCAGATCTGAACTCAGGCCTTCCTGACTCTAGGCTCAGCACACTATCTACTGTACTGTACCAGTTGCCTAAATGGTTTCTGTACATATGTGAATACTACTATTTAATGTCAAGGATTTTCAGATCAGTTATCAAAAGCACAATTTAATAACAATAACAAGAGAAAAGACATTATGAAAATATCAAGGGTCTCTCTTCAGCTCTTCTGGTCAGCCTTCCACTATAAGTCAGTCCAGTCAAAAGACATTTATTAAACTCTTACTGTATATCAGGCACTATGCTAAGTGCTGGGAAGATAAAGAAAGGTAAAATTAGTTCCCATCTGCAAGGAGTTCACATCCTAATGAGGTAGCCAATATGTAAATAATCCAATAACCTACAGACCACATGCAGAGTTGATGGAAAGTAATCTCAAAAGAAAAAACATGAATAGCTGGGAGGGCTAGGAAAGGCCTCTTGGTAGAACTGGAGCAAAGTCTTGAAGGAAGCCAGCAAACTATGCTCCCTAAAATCGTAGATTTGGAACTGAAAGGGACTGCAGAGGCTATTAAGCGCATAACCAAACCCATTTTACTGATGAGAAAATGGGAGCCTAGAGAGGTTTAAATGATTTGCTCAGGTTCAAATAGCTAGTCAACGTCTGAGGTGAAATTTGAACCTGGGCCTTCCTGACTCCATCCACTACAACACGCTGACTCTCTTTTAAGCTCATCTTCCTTTTTGTTGTTGTTCAGTTTTTTCAGTCACATCTAACTCTTTATGACCTCATTTGGGGTTTTCTTGGCAAAGATACTGGAGTAGGTTGCCATTTTGTTCTCCAGTTCATTTTATAAATGAGGAGTTGAGGCAAACAGAATTAAGTGATTTACCCACAGTTACACAGCTAATAAGTATCTGAGGCTGGATTTGAACTCAGGTTTTTCTGACTCTAGGCCTGGTGCTTTATTCAATGAGCCACCTAGCTGTCCCATTGTCGAGTAAATTACACTTTTTAAATCTGGCCTTTCCACAAAGTCCTACTTTTTCCTTCTTTCTATTTTCTGTATTATTTTCTTGCTGATCTTTACTCCAATGGTTTCACTCATCAATTCCACAAATCCATATTTCTACCCCTTATCTCTCCTTAAAACGTCAGGCCCATATTTCCAACTGTCTGCCAGACATGCCCATCAGGATATTCTAATCATACCACAAATTCAGTTTGCCCAATGTACATCACCTCCAAAACCTGCTCCTCCCTTTTACTTCTCTGTTTCCACCAACTTTCTGAACACCTTGATTTGCACTGAGAGTCATCTTTACCTTTCCCTTTTTCCTTCACCCTACAATCCAACCAGTTCCCAAATAATGATTTCTCTTCTTCTCCACCATCTTTCATAATAATATTCTCCTGTCCAGTCACACAGCAATTACCGTAGGTAAGGCCTGCATTTTATCTCACCAAGGAAGGTGGAAAGGGAGAGAGGTATAAGCATTTATTAAGTACCTACTGTATGCCAGGCACTGTGCCAAGTGTTTACAAATATTATGTCATTTAATCCTCACAACTCCAGGAAGCAGGTACCAATACTATCCCCATTTTATAGTTGAACAAACTGAGACAGACAAAGAGGTTAAAGGACTTGCCTAAGTCACACAATTAGTAAAGGTCTGAGGCCGAATTTGAACTCAGGTCTTCTTAACTCCAGACCCAGTATTCTATCCACTGTAACCCCTAATTGCCAGAACCAGGAAAACAATATACATATTGCCTACAATGATGTAAATTATTAAAATAATAATAATAATATGTAACAATAATAGTAATAAAATGGTTACAATAATAACAAACAAAAACACTCAAAATGCTATAAAATTTTAAGAAGCAAAGTGTCAACCCAAAATAATAGATATAAGAAGATACTTCCTCCACTTCTTTGCAGAGATGGGAAACCCATAAGTATTGAATACTATACATACTATCAACTTCTTAAATATGTGTGTGTATTATCTTAACCTTCACAATAATTTTGTTTTCTTTTCTTCCTTTTTCATAAAAAAAGATTCTTTATTGTAAAGTATGGCTGTCTGGAAGAGGATGGAGAGAATATGGTAGAAAATATGAGTGACATAAAAACAAAATACATAGATAAAAATTGCATTTTTTAAAAATCTCCCTCCTCAGATTTCTTTTAGATTTTTGCCTAAATCTTGCTTTTGCCTTTATTTCATTGCCTTTACTATCTAGGTTATTTATCTTTACCTCATTAGATTATAAGTCCTTTCAGAGTAAAGTCTGAGTTTTATCTATGTTTCTAACACCAGTGCCAAGTACAGTACATAATAAGTTCATAAATAAACCTCAATGCCTAGTATAGTACATAATAAATTCATGTTCAATTGGATGACATAGAATTCAAGAAGGCAAAAGGCTCAACCACCCATATGCAAAGAGCAGGGAAAGTAGCAGATGCTTGGAGGTCAACTGCTAATTTTATAGAGAGAGTATGTATATATGTGTGCATATGTATATATGTATGTATACATATATACATACACAGATACATTATTTCTATATACAAATATACATATGTAATCTATATATACACACATACAGAGTGAGAGAGAGAGAAAGAGAGAGGGAGAGAGGGAGGGAAAGAAGGAAGGAAGGAGGGAGAGAGGGAAAGTGGGGGAATGAGAGAGAGAGAGAGAGAGAGAGAGAGAGAGAGGAAGTCTGACATTGCCAGTGTCCTTCTTATAAGATGAGTACAAATAGCCTGATTCTTTTCTCTTTGTGCTACCACTTCCAAGATGAATAACTCAATATATGTAATTATATCAGGATCCCTAGGCCTTTAAAAAAAAGTCTAGAACCACTGAGCAATAAAGAAGCCATCTTGAATGTAAAGACATTTTTACTCCTAAGGAGAATATTAGGATATTTTATGATAATGCTTAGTTAATAGGTTGCTGCTACCAATCTTACATCCAAGTATATTCATTTGATTCATGAACAACGACTAGACCTTCAATACAATTATACCATTCTCATGAAGAACAACTTGACCTTGATTCTTTTGATATTTCATTTGCTCCATTAAAGTCCTACTCTAATGATACATTATGATGTGCTAATGACCTTGGGTCCATGAAGGCTATGCCAGCCTTGTATAAGTTCTGTCAAGTCCTGCCAATATGGAAAAGTGTTGGGCATGGACCTAAAGACAGTCTTATCAGAGGACTGGCATCAGAGTGGTCATCATCAGAAGAGTCACAAGTTTTTTCAGCCATCTGATATGTGAACAGTTTCAATGTTATTGGAAAAGATACCCACATTGACAAACCTGCAGGTTTTTTTTTTTTTTTAAGCAATTGGGGTTAAGTAACTTGCTCAAGGTTACACGGCTAGTCATTATTTATGTGTGGGTGCTCATTTTCTGAGGCTGGATTTGATCTCGGGTCATCCCAACTCCGAGGCCGGCGCTCTTACTCACTTGCGCCACCTAGCCTCCCCTTTAGGGCAATTGGGGTTAAGTAACTTGCCCAAGGTTACACGGCTAGGATTTTGTTTGTGTGGATTAAGTGTCGGAGGCTGGCTCCGAACTCAGGTCCTTCGTACTCCAGGGCCGGCGCTCTATTCACTGTGCCACCTAGCTGCCCCAAACCTGCAGGTTTTTAAAGAACATATTTACTTTTATCTACTTACTTTAATATTGAATTTACCTTGATAGAATTAAAGGTCCTCTATTATGTAGTCCACCCCACTTTATTTCCCCTTATTTCCTCAAATATATCTATTCTTCTTGCCCCCTTCAGTGCTTTTCCTCAAATATATTTTGTGTTCATGCTTTTCTGTATGACTTTGCTCGTGCTGTTCTCTCTACTTAAAATGCCTTTCCTTCTTCCCTTCATTTATCTGAATCCCATTCCTTCTTTAAATCACCCTTTCTTCCATGAAGTTTTACCTGACTCCTCTACCTCACATTGATATCCCCCCTTCCTAAAATCGTATGGAACACAGTACCATACAATTTGAACTTAATTTTTTCACTAATTTTTCATTTCTATTTGTTTTACTTTCCCAGATATATTATAAGTAAGGGAGTAAAAGTCACATCTTATTTATTTTTAGTGTAATTCACAGTTACTACATTAAGAAAGTCAGAGTAGTAGGGCTCTGGGGGTGGTAAACAGCAGCTGTGGTTACTAGCCCCAAGGACTAAACCAGCCTTAGTCTCACTCTGAGTATGTCTGTAGGCAGAACATGAAAGCAGAGAGAAATAGATACTCTGAGCTGTTGTTTGTTATTCTGGTCTAGTCTATTCCTGTTGCAGAGATGTTTGTCAAAGGTGAGAGAGCCCGGGAGCCTCTCTGTAGCATAGCAGCATAGCTCAGTGGGTCTATTGCTCCTGGATGTCTTTTCCCATGTGCATCCCTCTAAAAAGTCATATGCCATATAGCAAGTATTCTATTCTCAAGTCCAAGGTCTTGGAAGAGAACACAGAAATGCTGTGATGCTGGTGGTGATGAATCTGTTTCACAAAGTCAGCAATGGTTGGATTCTCTCACTGTCCTCTCAGTAACAGAATCAAAAGTCATCACTCTAACACCCACAATCTGGATAACCAGTTGGTGTTCAATACCTACTTACTTACTGATTAGCTATAATAAATATTCATTAACTCAAGATCCTGTTTCCCCATGCATGTCATCTTTTTCTATTCCTCTCCTTGGAGTAGTATTTTTGTAGAGCAGGGTCTTGGGGCAAAAGATCAAATAATAATCACAAAAAGGATATGATATTTGCATAAATAAAACATTCCCAAACTCACATCCATGAATATAAGTATTTTCTCCTTATGTTTTTATATTAGGCCTATAAGGTGTTCTGGTGGTTTATTTAAATACATTATTTTGAATATAATAAAAATAATTTCCATTAATTAAAGTTGTCAGACATATTACAGATGCAATCTTAAAAAATAAGAAACTCAGATGATTTTCTTCTTACCATACCTTCCTAATACCTATAAAGTAGCAGAGTATATCCAATATTCTACCATTTCCCTTTGTCCATCCTCCCCTCACTGGGATTCTGATGATATGCAGGAAAGCAATCTGAAGACTGCTAAAGTAGGCAGCACTAAATCCTTATACGAGCCTTGGCCCACCTAACTGGCTAGGGCTCAGACCTTAATACTGATATTAACTATCTGTTTGACTCTGGGTAAGTAATTCAACCTGCCTTGGCTTCCATTCCCTTTTGTTAGATTAGACAACCACAGAGTCACTTTCTAGGCCTAGGTCTATCCTTCTATGACATGAAAAATTTCATTTCCTGTGCTGATTCCCTATTTTCTTCTAGCTTTACTCTTAAAACATCTCTGGTACTTCTGGGACATGTCCTTTTAACTGTCTTAGCTAGTCATTCTTTCTAAGTTATGGACAGCAATATTCCTGGACAGGCTGTTTTAAAAAGAATCCCAAGAAACAAAATCCCCACTTTCCAATATACACACCACTACAGCCTCATGGAAACAAGTAAGTGTGCTGTATTTTTTTTCCATTACAATTAATTGTCTGGCAGCTTGTCCTACCAATACTCAATGTGGCAAGTGACCTTTTTCTCCACTGCCACAAGTATGTGGCTGCTGTTACTGCTTGTGATCACATGGTTGATAATTGTATTTCAAGCTATATCATGATTTTGTTCATATTTTAATGATTTTTTCGCTGAAAACATATTCTATAGGCAGGTAGGTGGTACAATGTACAGAGTACAAGACTTAGAGTCAGGGAGACCTGAATTCAAAACTAGCCTCAGATATTTACTAGCTATGTGAACTTGGGCAAGTCACTTACTTTCTGTCTGCCTTTGTTTCTTCAATGATAAAATGAGGATATTAGTAGCATCTACCACCCAGTGTTGTGAAGATTAAATGAGATAACATTTGTAAAGTGCTTAGCAAAATAACTGGCACATGATAGGTGCTTTAATAAATATTTCTTCACTGACCTCCAAGGTAGAAGGTGGGCAATTAGAAACAGACAACATAAAATCCTTTATCCAAAACTGTTCTCCAAAGAAAGGATTTTATTTACAAAACTAACATATAGAGCTCCAAAGTCCAAATATCATTTTCTACTATCTCTCCAAGAAGATGACCATTGTCCCTTTTTCACCTGAATCTGGTTCTACCCTTTTAATTTCTCTGCTTTAGCAATTATTCCTCCTTTCCACAAACTACTGGGCTCGGATATTAGACAGTAACACAAAGCTATGGACAACCAAGAAATGACAAACTGTGACCCTAATAGGATGCCGGATTGTCTATTTAACTGCTAAGGATAGGCCATCACTTCTAAGGCAAAATGTGATTTAGGTCAAATTTGACATGTTCAAAGTTAATGATTTTGCTATGCTTCACAGTACATAATTCAACCCTAAGCAAGTCCAGGTTGTGTATCTGTTTTTTGGGGCAGCTGATTAGTAAGACTAAAGGCCATTGGCTCTACCAGATAGTAATTAATAACCAGGAAATTTGTTATTTAAATATAAAGCATAATGGAAAGAAAACCAACCTCACAGGCAACAAAACCCTCACTTGGTGTGATCCTTTTCATTCTTACCTTTCGGTCTGAGTGGAAAGATGGAGATCAGGAGGAAGTACTAGAAGGAATCTTACAATGACCTTACCTTTCTCCAAACTGTGTTCCTGGTGTTGGCTCAATTTATAACGGGAAGAGACAAACAAATGAGCATCAAGAGTGCACATGCTCCCTCTCCCGTAGAATGCAAACTCTTTGAAGGAATCTTGTTTTTATTTTCCCCAAACTGAGAACTTGCACACTGAAGGGTTAAAACAATGATTGCTGATCAATTTGTATAAAACACGCTATTTTTAGAGTGCTAGGGGTTGGGGTTAGGAGGGAGGTGAGAGGACCAGTGGTCTAACAAGAGACCATGTACAATATTTGAGGGAAGAATGGTATAAAAGGGGAAGATCTGCATTAGACTGGGTTAGGAAGCCAGTTTGGGGCAGGCAGTAGGGGTGGGAGAAAGAGGGAGAATAAAAGTCAGATTAAGATCTGATCATTTTTAGACTATTTTGAACTCTAGGTAAATCCATTTGTTCTACTTCCTGTGTCTATGGACAGTTCCATTATTATTGTGAAATGTTTGAGGGGTACCCACCAATACCTGCTACACCCTTGTCATTCCTGGGCATATGAACACTTGTAAAAACACATGAGCAAGCCCAGGCTAGGAGACAGGGTGAGACAAATTAATTCAAGGAAAGATTATATTTTCTAACCACCTGTTTATGAGCAAAACCAAGTCATAAAAGCAGCTGTAAGCAGAGAACACAACAACATTATTTTGTCCCTTTGACATACATTATGGTATTTAAATCACTGCAACAGCAGAGGAGATTGTAAGAAGCTGATTATAATTGACGTAATTAACCATACGCACTTCTCCACTACATTGTATGAATTTGCAGCAGATAGACCTGATCATTTTAAAAGAAAACAGAGCCTTGGAAATCCCAGGAGATGGAGGAAACAACCCCTATCGGATTTTACTCATTTTAAATTACTGTAGATGGAAGGAGGATAATTCCCTAGTCATTTAAAAACATGTAATACAATTTAAAAGCTGATACAATAGGCAGTGGAAACAATACAATCTAGAGGATTAAGCTTCTTTGTTACCAGATTGGGGTGGGGTTCGTCTCCAGAGGGGAAACAGAAAGGCAAAAATGAGCCAGCAAGGTATTTATGAGTTCTGGGAAAATAGACTCAAACTGCTACACAGAGCCATGTAGAATTATAAAACTTACCTGACAACTCTTAAAGGCCTCCCAGCCATGGTAAAGTGAAGGAGTGTCAACACACACACACACACACACACACACACACACACACACACACACACGGAGATACATACAGGCACATAGACCTAATATACCACGATGACCAAACTCCATATTATTTTGTATTAAAAGTAACAGGGTAGCATAAGAGTGAAAAATAATCTTTTTTTTTTTTTATAATACTTGGGAGAAAGTAGGTAGGGTAAGAGTTTCATTGTAAATAGTTGTAGAATGAAATACAAAGTCTTAGAAGCCTATCCAATGCTCTATTGCTAGATGGATCCAAACTGAAGTATAGTTCATTGGATTGTGAGCCCCAGGAATAAATATTTTTCATTTAATATTTTCTAATATTTTTCATCTAATATTTAAAAATATTTTCATTTAATATCTTTTCAATTTAAAAAGATCCCAAACACTTTACAAGCCCACTCAATACTCTATTGCTAGCTAGATACAAAATGATGTGTAGCTTATTAGAATGTGAACTCCTTGAGAACTGAACTGTTTATTTTTTTAATCTTTAAAAAAAGAATCCCTTCACAACACACTTTCTGGCACAAAGTAGGAGCTTAAGTGCTTCCTCACTCAGTGACTCAATGAAAGGAAAGTGATACAGACTTAAGCTCAGTATGGCTTTGATAAACACGAAAGAATGGAAGCAGATTTCACAAAATAAATAAAGAGAATAGAAAGGAAGAAGCAAGAGAGTTATACAAATTATGTTATACCAAGAGAATAAGAGCTCCTGAGGAGAATTACACTGGGACCCCTTCCTTGAGATACATATTGAAAATCGAACTCTTATCCTAATTATGCTAAATATTAATATGACAATCCTGGCAACAATTCTCTAGCTTTTCCTAAATGTTGGAATGATTCACAGAGAGACTGCTTCCAAATCACAGAGACATATATAAAAGAAAAATCAACATTATGCACTACAACAAAAAGTTGAATAAGCATATACTATAGGGTTGAATACTGCTGTGTTTTTGTGATGAAGGAAAAATAAGAACAAACAATTTCATACTGCAGAATGCAGATCATTTGGGAATGTATATAATCCAATTCCCAAATCTACAAATAGAAGACTTTGAAAGAATAGAACAGCTGTATTAAAATATTGGAAGGAGTATCATTTGCAAGAGTTTTTCGGTTCTAGAGGGCAAAACTTGGACAAATCAATAAAACTGCAGGAAGGAGGGGGAAGCACCTAATAATTAGGGCAGACTAAAAATAGAATGAGGCAGTTAGGTGGCTCAGTGGTTAGAGTGCTGACCCTGAAGTCAGGATGACCTGAGTTCAAATCTGTCTTCAGACACTTACTAGCTATGTGACCTTGGGCAAGTCACTTAACTTCTGTTTGCCTTAATCCACTAAAGAAGGAAATGGCAAGCCATTCTAATTAACATGTTGGCCAAGAAAACCTCTTGGAGAGTAGAGTTGGACACAAAGAGTTGGACACAACTGAATAACTGTATGACAAGAAATAGAATGGTACGCCTCAAAAAGTAGTGAGTTATTCATTATTTTTAGGATCTCAAACAGAATTTGAGAATTGAAAGAGACTTCAGCAACAATTTGGTCTAAATCTCCCAGAGCAATCTCCACTGTAAAATCCTCAATGTTTAGTCATTCAGTCTCTGCTTGAAAATATCCAAGGAGGTACAATCTGCTACTTCTAGAAGAAGGGCACTCAGGTTTTGGACAGTTCTGCAAAGATTTTTTTTTCTTGACATCAAAATTAAATTTATCTTTGCAATTTTCATCTATTGTTCCTAGTTTTGTCTTCTGGGACTCCAGGCAAGACTAGTCCCTCCTCTTCATGACAGCCCTTCAAATCTTGGAGAATGCTGTTATCCCCCACCTTCAAACTCCCATCCATATCTCTCTTCTCCAGACTAAATATTCCCAGTTCCTTCAACCCACCCTTGTATATTCAAGGAATTCCTTCATCTGGGTTGCCTTCTTTTGGACACTCTTCAGCTCAATTTTTCTTAAACTGTGACCCCTGGGACTGAGCCCAATACTCCAAAAAAGATCTGATGGGGCAGAGTATATAGGGCTATCATTTTTCCTTCTCTGAAAGCTAAAACCCTCTTCAGGCAGCCCGAAATTATATTAGTTTTGCTAGTTGCTCCATTATACTACCATTGACTCCCAGCAATCTTGTAGTCCCCTAAAACTCCCATATCTTCTTTTTAGAACAATCGCTGCCTAGCCATACCTTTTGCATTTTATACCTATTAAACTGATTTTTCTTTTCATGCCCAAGTATACAACTTTTACATTTATACATATGGAATTTCATCTTATCATACTCAACCCAATGCTAACCTGTCAAGATCCTTCTGGAAAATAATTCCATCATCCCATTCATTAGTTTTATTTTATCTGCAAATTTCCTGTGCATGCCTTCTATGCCTTTATCCAGGTCATTGGTAAAAAGTGAAATGGTGCAGAATCAAGTGCAGATCCCTAGAAGACTGCCTACTACACTGACAATGAGCCATTAACGAACTACTCTTTGAATCCATCTGATTATAATACCCAATCCATATCTTCCATTTGCTCCATTATGATACTTAATCAGACACTTTATCAGACTCTTTGTCAGAATCTAGGCAAATTATATCCAAAGCATTCCCCACTATTTTGGTAATCATGCCCATCAATTGGAGAATAGCTGAATATATCACAGTAAATGAATGTAATGTAAAATTATTTTGCTATAAGAGATGATGAAAGAGACAGTTTTGGAGAAACTCAGGAAGGCTTATATGAATTGATGTAGAGTATAATGAACAGAATCAGGAAAATAATTTATACTATAATATAATAATATATCAACATTGCAAAACAACAGTTCTGAAAGATCTAGAAATTATGATCAATGCAATGGATCAAATATAATTCTAGAGAACTGATGATAAAGAATACTTCTCACCCACAACAGAGAAGTGACAGACTAATATGCAGAATGAGAGACATTTTTTGGACGTGGCAAATGTGGAACTTGGTTTTACTTAGCTATGCTTATGTTACATGGTTTCATATTTCTTTTTTTTTCCACTGGGGATGGGGCAAAAGATATGAGGGAGAAAAAAACAGTACCTGAAAATAGAAAAAAAAATAACACTAAAACATGAAAAGGGGATAGTCTGGCATGACCTATTCTTTGGTTCTTTGTCATTATCTATCCCATTTATAGATTTTCACTAACCTTCTCTGCAACAATCCACTCCAGAATTTTTCCCAGAAAAAAATCAAGAGGAGATCCACTTTGCCAGAGAGATTGCTATGATGGATGTTTTAGGTAAAGAGTGGCAAAGATGATCTCTGAGGTGCCTGACAAATATGAGATTCTATCATTCTATATAAATGAGAATAATATAGCATACCTAGTTCTTCCTATTTCAGTTCATACATACACACAATCACTCCAATATATCAGAGCTATAACTTGATGGAGGAGGGGCAACTGAAAATGTTCTTTCAAGTAATAAAATTTCACAGTGGATAGAGTACTCAGCCTAGAGTCAGTCAGACTTAAGTTCAAATCCAGCCCCAGACATCTATAATTGTTTAACACTGGGCAAGTCACTTAACCCTGTTTACTTCAGTTTCCTCATCTGTAAAATGAGCTGGAGGAGGAAATGACAAAACACTCCAGTATCTCTACCAAGAAAACCCAAAAAAGGGGGTCATGGAGAATCAAACATGACTAAAACGACTGAACAATATCAACAATAAAATTTAGAGGGCTATTTACAGTAGTTACAGTCATTCAGATCTATGAATGACTGAGATTTTCACCCATTTAGCAAAAGAAAGTCAAAATGTTTACCTTTCCTCACCTAGATGGTACAGTGAATAGATAGAGCATGGGATTTGGGGTCAGGAAGATCTGAGTTTGAATCCTGTCTCAGAAACTTATTAGCTATGTGACCCTGGGAAATTCACTTAGCTTCTCTGTGCCTCAGTTTCCTCATTTGTAAAATGTGAATAAGAAGAGCCCCTACTTCATAGAGATCTTTTGCTATATAAATGCTAGCTGTTACAATCATCTAACAGAAGTTGTACCTCTGCCTTGAGATAGACCAGAATCTCTTGTCTCATGGGATTTTACCTTAATTAATACCTTAATTAATATGTCTAAAAAAGTTTATTTTATATGTTTAAAATATAAAAGTTTATATTTTATATTTATATTTTAGTGTATATTCTGTGCTATTTGTCCTGGTCATCTGTTGTACTGTTGACCTACAGTGTAAAAGTTTCCACTTACGGTTTTACAATTTTTTCAGGCCTATGACCACATGGTAGAGTGGAAAGAGTCCTAATTCTGGAATCATAACATAATAGATTTAGAACTGGAAGGAAGTTTAGAGGCCTTTAAATCTAGGTCTCTCATTTAACATAAGAGGAAACTGTCACACAGAGAGAATAAATCATGTCCAGTGTCATGAAGTGAATAGGTGTCTGAGACATTTGACTCCAATTCCACTGCAGCATGTGACACAGTAGATAGAGCAACAGGCCTAGAGTCAGGAGGATCCAAGTTCAAAGCCAACCTCAGACACTTAATAGCTGTGTGACCCTGGGCAAGTTACTTAACTCTTTCTGCCTCAGTTTCCTCATCAATAAAATGAACTGGAGAAGAAAATGATAAACTATTCCAGTATATTTGCCAAGAAAACCCAAAAGGGGTCATGGAGAGTCCAACATGACTGAAAAACTACTAAATACCAACAATAACTGCCATACTCAGTACACCATGCAGTCAGAGGACTTAGGCCCTGCTTCTCCCTACGTGTAGATCACTTACTATATCTGGCCTTCAATTTCCTTAGCCGGATGTTTTAGATGATCTCTGGAGACATCTGAATTTAGATCTCCATCAGGTTAGAAGTTTCCTAGAATGGATAAGACTTCTCAGACTACAGTGAAGAAATTCCCATCAGCCTTTAGGTTTCAAGGCCATAAGTTGTGACCCGATGCTAGGTATAGTAGTAGTCTTTCAGATTCAGGAATATGTAACTTAGATTTGGATATAACAAAGAAAGATCTGGAATCTTTGAAAATGAAAGACATCCTTTAGCAGTAAACAAAATAAAATAGAAAAATTAATGGTATGACTATCAGCTAATTTTTGAAATGGAAAAAAACAAAGATTATTTCTTTCATTCTCAGAGAGATAGGTTGGGGGGAAGAACAATGGGCTTGGAGTCAAAAGTCCTCCCCCAGCTTCCAGTTCTGCTTTTTAGCATTTGTGGGACTTCAGACAAGTTTTGGTATGTTTTTGATCCTTGACTTCCTCATATGTAAAACAGGGATAATTAAACTTGAATCAAGATTCAATCCAAGGTCTCTTCACTCCAAGTCCTTTGTGCTTTCCACTACATCCTGCTGTGCCATTCACTGGTACCTTAGAAAAAGCAACAAAATAACAACAGTGCTCTTGTGCCTATAAAGGAGCGGAAAGAAGAAATTAACTCTTCTATAGGAGATTTTCCTTTTTGAAGTATTGACGCATAACACACTTAGAGACTATTTACATTGTACAGGAAGCAAGAGTCAGCTAAGCACTATATATGCATGTAAATGTGGTTCTTTCTTTCAGTCCCAGTTCTTCAGCATTCTCAGAATGCTGAATATGTTTTCCTGGGGGTGGGGGAGGAACCAGAAACAAAACCAAAAAGAGCAGTGATCAGAGAAACTAAGATCATCACAAAGTGTTCACTAAGTGAAACATTGAAAAAAGGCACTGTTCTTGGAATCAGAGGACCTGAGTTCTAATTTTGCCTCTATCACTTCTTACATGTTGTGACCTTGGACTTTTAGCTTCCTTAAGCCTCAGTGTCTTCTCCTGGGCCTTTGCCCATTGTCTTGACTTCTATCTTGCCTTTAGACTTAGATAACTAGGAGGAGGAGAGATCGGGGTTGAAGGCTTTTTGAAGTTCTGCCTCCCTTGAATCTAATTCACGTGCTCATCCAGATATTTGGTCTCAATGAAGGAAAAAAAAACAAGAATAACAACAAAAGGAATGAATTAAATGGCCGCTAAGATTCCTTCCAGCTCTTAATGCACAATCTTAAACCTAAACATTCTGAATAGCCTTCTTTTCTGTCATATTCTAAGAACCTAAGATGCATCATTATAGTGGATAGAGAGAGTCAGCTTCAAAACCAAGAACACCTGAGTTCAGTTCCATCTCTGACAAATACTTGACTATGTGGTGAATTACTTAAACTGTCAGGACTCTCTAAAGCAACTCTTTAAAACACCTGCATTGTCAGAGAAAGTTGCCTTATTTGGGAGGTCCCTGTATATCAGTAAAATTACAGGTCTAAATTACTTAACAAACACTAAAATTGATCAGCAGTGTGCGTGTGTGTGTGTGTGTGTGTGTGTGTGTGTGTGTGTGTGTGTGTTTGCATCTGGGCATTCATTCACGAGCATAGGCAATTGTAGATAAATATCCAGGTGCAAACATAATATAATATTTGAGAAGGTTTGGGGAAGCTTCAAGGAATATTATACTCTGGGAGCCCTTTTCCTAGATCCTAAATATTTTTAGAAAGGTAGAAATGAGCAGTAAGGGTAGTTTTGATGGGGAAAGAAGTCAGAGACTGTAAATAGACTCTTAGGTGATTATAAAGGGCGCATGAGCACTCTGGTACCCTGGAATGAGATTTATAAACTAATCCAATGTTCAAAAGTATAAACTCATTTTTAGCAGCAACTGATTAGAAGCACCTTATTATCACTGGGTTGCTTGAGTCTCTACCCAGATGCTAGAAGTATGACCATTACACCCATTCTATCCCCACACACTCAGCCATTTCCATAATTCATTATAACATAGGAACAACTGGACTTCACAGTTTATCATATCAGAATCCACCTAAAAGAAGCAGCCGTGAAAGATGATAATTTGCTTTTGACCCTTAGAGGTCAGTGAAATTGGGTTCCGTTAGACTGTAGTGGAAAACTGACTGACTCTCGAGTCTGAGTATCTAGATTCAAATTCTAGCCCTCTGACTTGCTACTTATGTGACTTTAGGCAAGTTCCTTGGTCTTTCTAGGCTTAGAATTTGTATTCTCATTTATAAAATGAGAGGTACAGTGATCACTGGACCTTGAGTCAGGAAGGCTTAGGCTTAAATCTGGGCTTTGACACTTGCTGGTTGTGGGACCCTGAGCAAGTCATTCAACCTCTGTCTACCTTAGAACCATCTACAAAATGGGGATAAGAAGAGCGATATTTCGCAGGATTGTTGTAAGGATCAAATGAGATAATATTCGTGAAAAATTTTATAGACTTTAAAATGCTCTATGTAATATTATTATTGTTATTGTTGCTGTTATCATTTTAGTCTCAGACTTTAACACAAGTAGGTTACTGTTTCTTGACTATCCTTTGATCAAAGTTACAATTAATTATAATAAGAGCAATTTGAAATAAATTCAAGGAAATGAGTTCTTCGATTTCAGGAAAGCAGGATTGCATAGGGGAAAGGGAAGGGAACAACCACTTACATTGTGCCTAGCATTGTGCTAAGTACTTCACAGATATTCTATCATTTGACCATATCATAGTGGGTACGCTGCTAAGTTTAGAAATCTAAAGCTTGTTTTGGTATCCTGGATCTAGCACTTAACCCATTGCTTGTCAGAGAGCAACTTAAACCCTCTGAGCAACAACTGTCTTACTTTTTAGTGAGGGTAACAACACTTTGGAGTCTGAGCAGATAGTCAGAATTAGAAAGAATTGGGTTAGAGTACTAACTGACACATTCTCTATGGGTGACCCTGTGAAAATCACTTAATCTCTTAGTCCTTCAGGCAATTCTCAGTTTAATGTCAAATGTCAAACATCTAGTGCCATCTGCAATGCAGAAGTTGCTCACAAGGAGCTCCATATCTCGATTTAATCAGAGGTCTGGTTCAAAAAATAACAATGATGAAGAAAAAGAAACTTAACAGTAATTCTATATGTGAATTACTGTAAAAGACATTATTAAGATCATATATGAGGTATCTAGGTAGCACAGTGACTAGAGTGCTGGGCCTGGAGTCAAGAAGATGTGAGTTCAAATCTGGCCTCAGACACTGACTAGCTATATTTCTCTGGGCAGGTCACTTAACTTCTGTTTGCCTTAATCTAAGGGAGAAGGAAATGGCAAAGCATTCTAGTATCTTTGCCAGCAAAACCCAACAGTATTGCTGTGATATGGTCCATGAGGTCACAAAGAATCAGACATGACTATCACTATTGATTAGGGAAATGCAAATCAAAACAACTCTGAGATACCACATCTCTCCAGTCAGATTGGCTAAGATGACAAAACAAGAAAGTGACAAATGCTGGAGAGGATGTGGACAAATTGGAACACTAATACATTGCTGGTGGAGTTGTGAACTTATCCAACCATTCTGGAGAGCAATCTGGAATTATGCCCAAAGGACTATTAATAATTTCATACCATTTGACTATATACCCTTTGACCCAACAATACCACTTCTAGGGTTATATCCCAAAGAGATCATAGAAGTGGGAGGAAGATCCATATGAACAAAAATATTTATAGCAGCCCTTTTTGTGGTGGCAAAGAATTGGAAACTAAAGGGGTGCCCATCAATTGGGGAATGGCTAAACAAGTTGTGGTATATGAATGTAATGGAATAATATTGTGTTATAAGAAACGAGGAGATGACAGATTTCATATTTACCTGGAGAGACTTATACAAACTGATGCTGAGTGAGAAGAGTAGAATCAGAAGAAATCTGCATACAATCACAGACACATCATATGTGTGATGACCAGCTATGACAGACTGGACTCTTTTCAGCAATTCAGTGATATGAGTCAACCCCGAAAGACTCAAGAAAGAGAGAAATGTGACATCCAGAGATATAACTAGAAAGAACTGAGCCTGAAACCTGATGGAAGCAAACTAATTGATCTTTTTTTTCATTGTTTGGTTTTATTTCTTCTTTACCATCTTTCATCTCATCTAGTACCATACGCCTTTGTAATTGGACTAAGGTCTAATATGAATGTATTTGCAGATCCTATACTGGACTATATGCTGTCGTGGGGGGAAGGGGGAGGGAAGTAAAGGAAATTTGAAAATCAAGGAACTATGGAATTGAATCTTGTTATCTGAAACTAAACTAATAAATTAATTTAAAAAAAAAGAAAAAAAAGAATCAGACATGACTGATCTACTAAACAGCAAACATGACTTGAAAATCATGTGGAATGGTCATATTATAAGAAATTCAGATATTCATGAAGTGCTAAAAGAATCAGAGGAAGGTCTTTATAATAGGTGGGCTCTCAATCAAGGATTTATGGAAAGGTTGAAGAGATGGATTGCAAGTGGAAAAATTCAATTAATTTCCATTCAAGTCAATACACATTTATAAAGTGCAACTTTATGCAAGGCAGTAGGGTAGAAGCTGGAAATTCAGGGACGTAATTAAAAACAGTCTCTAATGTCAAGTGAATTGTATTCTGCTTGGGATGGTACAACACATACTTTCTCTGAACTTCAGTTCCTTTACACGTAAAATGAAGGGCTTGAACCTCTATGGTCCCTTTCAGTTCTTAATTAATGAATCTCAATCAGTTAATAAACATTTATTAAGCACCTATTGAGTCAAGGCACTGTGCTAAGCATTAAGGACACAAAAAGGGGCTCAAGTAACTCACAATCTAATCTATGTTGGCAACTGAAGGACATATATATGCAAAATAATGGAAAGTAATTTATACTTTATATAAGTAATTTATACTTTATATATATATATATACGTATACAAAGTAATATGTTCCTGTTACCATTTATATATATATGTATGTGTGTGTATATATATATATATAAACATATATATATGTAAAGTAATTTAAACTTTATACAAACTCAAAAGGGAGAGAGTGCTAATAAATTTTAATATACATTCCTTAAGGGTAATAACTGATTCATTTTCATCTTTGCATGCCCAAAGGTTTTTCAGTGTCTTATACAGAGTAGAAACTTAAGAAATGTTTGTTGAATTGAAATGAATTTGTGGAGGAAATAGTCATACATTAGATAATGGGTAAGTGTTAAAATATAAGCTCCCTGAGGGCAAGAAGCATTTTTGTCTTTATATCTTTAGGACCTAAGGAGCTTCCACATAGAAGGTGGTTAATAAATGCTTGTTGAATTGAATTGAATAAAGAATCCATGAAAATAACTAGGCAACAGTATTTGGACTCTTGTGCTATAAAAAAAGAACTTGGTAAACTGTATGAAATTGTATGAATACAAGCAATAATTTTTGTTATTAAGGCAAAAACTTGGGAGAACTAATGAAGCAGTCAGGGATTTTATGAAGTAGTTGATTCTTAAAATAGAATTATCTTAAAATAGAAATTTAGGTTCTTACCTAAACCACTTCAGTTCCCATGTGGAAAGACTATGATCTAAACCCACCTTTTCACTTTCATCCCTCACTGAAAATATAACTACAGTAATAAATACCTAGTATTTGTGAAAGGATTTCTTTGTCCCACTTAGTACTATGTGCAGTTTTTTCAAAAAGTTAGAATTCTAACACTATCATTCGATCTTGACATGATTTTAAAGGTTGGGTTGAATTTGCCTTTCTATAGAACTGTGAAATAAAGATATAGCTGACTTAAAGGCTTTTCCATCCACCGAGAAAAAAATTTCCTAGAGAAACTGACCCAAGGGACTTAGAGCTAAACAATGAAGATCAATGAAATTCCAATCAATGAGAGTTCATAATCAAGAAGGAAACTACTATTGGCCTATAAGAACTCCATTAAATATCCTTAAATAATGTGTGGCATTGAGCAAAAGAGCAGGATGTCTTAAAATCTAGTCTGACTTTCTTCAGTGATCTTTCTTTCTCAGAATGCCAATTTTTAAAAATCTTTATGTTGGTCTTTTAACATATAACTAACCATAGACTTTTCTACCATACTAGAAAATATAACATACATTGCATAATGTATTTTCAGGGTCATAGAAAGTTTTTGGTAAACCCTAGCAACTCTCCAAGTATCATTTTTTTGGGATGCATCTGCCCAACATTTTATTTATCCTGCAGATAATTAGACCTGGTCTTAAACCCTTCCTGTTACTTACTACCTGTTTCACTTGAAGTAAATCAATTAACCTCTCAGGCTTTCAATTTCTTCATCTATACAATGGTGGTGGTGGTGGTAGAGCCATGTGACTTCCAACTCTAAATCTAAGATCATTATCATCTTATGAACTAGTACCTGATATCAAGACGAGAAAGGAAATGCCCAAGCATTCAAAACTCAGTTGAGTCAAGGGGGCGGAAAACATAAAGAAGGGAACAATTGTGGAAGAATCTCCATCCTGCTCCAATTTCTAGAGGCTCTTGTGGGTAGACAGCAAGAAGAGAACAAAACACTGCTCATATAAATCTCTCAAATATCAATTTCAAAGAAAATAGAGGAGGCAATGAACTACATAGCAGTATCCCTCAAACAGTCAAGAAGGAATCATTCCCAGAGGGAAAAATAAAAGGTAAAAATCAAACACAAAGCCCACCCCTCCCCTTTCCTTCAGTTACCTTGATCGGCAGCTGCCAGAAGTAATCAAAAGACCTAAAGAGTCCATTACCTATGACTGGATCCTACACTAAGGGATCCACAAATCAATAAACTAAGACTAGAGCTGGCAAAGGGGAAATTAAAATGGTTCGGGGGAAGAATTTTATTGTATTTTAATAGGAACTTGGATGCTGTTTTAAACCCCAAGGTGACTAGACTCCAGGCTAAAATAAAGGGAGAACCTGGAAGTATGAATGAAAAGAAAATTCATAATCCTAAATAACACATTGAAAATCAAAAGTCCTGAGTTGGGGTCTCTGAAGACTCATTCACAAACTCTCCTCACTACATTGCATTTCTCATAAAGCTCCTTCCTCAACCCTCTCCTCTACAGAATAGTTGGTTTATTATTTTGGGGTTATGAAATGAAGTGACCAGTAGGTGGCAATGTGGGTTAATATAACTTCAATTTTATCTTTCCCTGAATGCAAATGGAGGATCTATGGAATGGCAGTCTTTATATTCTGTGACTGACCTCCAGTTCCATATATCTTTGGACAATAGCAACTGTAATATGAATCTCTCCCGGGGACCAAATCCAGACTCGTAGTAAAGCCTTGACTAGCTATGGCCCCTTGTTTACCTGATTCTAGTCAAAATTGGGAATCTTGCTTTCAAGTTCACTATCTGATTAATTTCACTACCCTTGACCCTCAATCCAATTGGTAAACAACAAAGTCAAGCAATTTACAGACAATAAGGGGAGAGTAGGGACCTAAAGCTGCTTCTCTTTAAGTGAGGATAGAAAGCTAAATATCGCTTCTTTCAATTTCCCTTTTCTTAGAGCTTCTGAAGTGTAGAATTGGGAAAAAAAAATATAGGGATAAATAGGATCATAGATCTAGAATGGGCCTCAGAGGTTATTGAGCTCAACCCCTTCATTTCAGAGATGAGGAAAGAAGGCCAAACACAATAAGTGCCTTGCTCAACATCAAAAAGAGAGTGTCAGTAGGATTGGAATTTAGGCCCTGTGATTTTAAGTTCAGCATGCTTTTATTTGCACCTGACTATTATAACAAAACACAACGCAAGCTTTATCTATTGCTTCTTTGCTGACAGCCTCCTAGCCAGGACTTATAACATTTGAAGGCATGTCAGAAGTACATTTTCTTAACTGATTTTATTTTACTTAATCCATATTGCAAAGACCTGGGGAGAACTGAATTGCAGAAAGACTCATAATATGGTAGGTATTTGTTATTTGTCTGCAAATATCAGGAAAGATTTTTTAAAAAGCATAATATTCATTTCAGGATAGCAGAAAGGGCTAGAGTTCCTAAGGAGACAATTTCTTTTCTTCCTTTTCTTTTCCAGAGTGGCAGATGAGTGGGTGAGAACCATTCTGTTAACTTTTTCTATACCTCATGTCCTGCCCCATTCCCACATGTCTTCATTTTGGAAAGTAAAATAGGCAGGAATTGAGGATATCTTTAGCCTCTCCCTACCCAAGTGCTAAACTATAGCAGACAAAAATAAAAAAGTTAAAAGAGCACTGGACTTTTACACTGAGTTTTATGTTCTAATTTTAACTTCGAACGGGCACTTTGATTATATATGGGATATGTGTCCACACCAAGTCAACAAGTAAAGCCAGCAAGCATTTATTAGACACCTACTATGTTCAGACATTTTTTTTTTAAACTCTGAGAAGACAAAGAAAAGCAAGAACAGTCTCTGCCTTAAAACAACTCATAATACAATAGAGGAGACAACATGCAAACATCTATGTACAAACAAGATATAGTATAGATAGGATAAGTTGGAGATAATTTCAGTGGAAAGGCATCAACATTAAGGAGTGGGAGGAATAAAAAAAAGCTTCTTGTAGAAGGTGAAACTTGAAGGAGGTAAAGGAAAGAAGGGATGACATTCCAGACATGGAGGGCAGCCAGTGAAAATGTCTGATAGAGTGTCTTATATGAGGAACAGCAAGAAGACCATATCAGTGGACTATGTGGAAGTAAGTAAGGATAAAGAACTAGAAAGATGGGAAGGACTCGTGTTATACAGAATTTTTCAAACTGAACAGAAGATTATGTCTTTGTTCATGGAGGGAATGGAGAGTCACTTTTGTTCAACTGAAGTGTGTGTGTGTGTGTGTGTGTGTGTGTGTGTGTGTGTGTATGAGATATGGTCAGACCTGTATTTTAGGAAGATCACTTTGACATCTGTCATTAACTGACCTCCTCTGTTTCCTATGTGAGAACTATCAGAATAACTGGAAAATACTTTATCCAAGTTGACAGCTAATTTAGGAAGTCTTAGCTATGTTGTAATCCTTTGATTTCTTAATGGTCCTACAAATACCTTTAACTTTATTAATTATATGCAAAACTGAGCTTTATGGATTTTACTTTAATGGGGATGGAGAATGCAATTTAGGAATATGGGACTGAAAGCGGGAGATAGAGAATCTACTCTGTCATCCTCTTTTACAGATGAGGAAATTGAGACCCAGAGTTCTTAAATGATTTGTCCAAGGTCACACAGATAGAGTTGGAATGTACGTCCAAGTCCTCTTTACTCTTAAAGCTATACTCTTTCTGCTTCAATATTAAATGTCCCCTTTCGGGGGTGGCTAGGTGGCGCAGTGAGTAGAGCGTCGGCCCTGTAGTCAGAAGGACCTGAGTTCGGATCCGGCCTCAGACACTTAACGCACACACACACAAACAAAAAAAAAACCTAGCTGTGTGACCTTGGGCAAGTTACTTAACCCCAATTGCCCTCCAAATAGGCAAAAAAAAAATGTCCCCTTTGAAGGACCCTAGCCCACATAAAGAAGGGAGCCCCACACATACATAAAAAGCATGAATCTACAAGTGGTTATCTTGAGTGGGGCTTATGGCAAAGTCTATTGGGGTCATGGAATGTTTGAAAGATCATGCAGGTCAACTTCATTGTCATTAGTGGGTGTTCCCCTACTGCTCCACCTCAAGATGGTGATGGTGATGATGGTGATGGTGATGGTGATGATGGTGATGATGATGACGACGACAAGAATAGTGCTATAGAATTTCAAGATTTGCAAAGTGTCTTACATCTTATCTCATTGAATCCTCACAATAACCCTGGGAAAGTAGGTGTTATTATTATCATTCCAATTTTTGGAGATCAGGTAACTGAGGCAGAGGTTTATCCCTCTGTAACAAAATAGGTGTTTAATAAATGTTGAAATATTGAATATTAATTCCATTTGGATTGGATTTATTCATATTCTCTTATCACATATCTGAGTCTGTAGCAACATATTGGGAGATAAAAATACTAGAGAAGACGAAGGTACCATTACATATAAACCTCTTTTTGTATATGTGAGTCATATAACAGAGGGCAGGAAAACATGTATGCAATAACCATGGCTACAAAAGGGGAGGGGGGGGCAAACAGACAGTGTATGAGAAATGCAACTCATTTCTCCCCGCCTCAAAAAATGAACAGGAAATGAAGGGGCAAGAAGGAGAGAAAGAATTTAGAATTCAAAATTTAAAATAAATGTTGAAAATGTTTACATGTAATCTGGAAATATTTAACAAAATAAAATATATATCGACAAAAAGATTTAAGGTCAAACACAAATTCAACAAAGGAAAAAAATTAAAAATTAAATGCACTATTTTTTTAAAGGAGAGAGGCAGGGAAAATTTTAAGAAGAATGCTAACTGCCCCAAGTAGAGTTTAAAAAGAAAATAGTTATTTTCCAGCTGAGTCCTAAATGTGCTCTGGAAAGTCTCTGCCCACATATAAGACTTTGCCCTGCCACAAAGCTATCTACTTCACATTTACCATACGAAGGTATGACCAACTGGCTATTGCCACCACCAACTGCAGGAGCAGCTGGTCGAATACATTTCAGCAGAGAATCGTAGTGAAGTGCGTAAATCCCATACGGAGAGGCAGCGTGCATAGCTATCATCAGCTTTGCTGTGCTATTTTGGGAACAGTCTTATCCAATTCTCCACCTCCTGTGGTTGTTTTTCTACTCTAGTTTCTTCTTCCCCCTCCCTGACAAACTCAGATACTCGGGAAGGATCAATCAATAAAATGATCAGAAAGCCTAAGGGACCTAGCAAAAGACTGACATAACAAGATAGATTCAAGACTGATACACATTGTGTATAGGATGATTAAGGCTGGTAAACCTTTCAACAGAAGCACCGAGTATATACATACAGCACAGATGGACTGAGGGGGAACAGCAAGCCAGCAACACAAGGAAAAGATTGTCAAAAGGGCCTTTTTATGCTTCTTTTCCCCCCTTTAATGGAGGGCAGTTGGTTTGAGAATTTCACTGGTAATCTGTTGTCTTATAATCAAAGTGCTTCCTTTTTTCCCCCAGCTTGGCTTACCCTGATCAAAATAACAACTTCCAAATATATCCAGTGTTATTTACATGACAGGAAAGAATGCCAAATTCTGAGTATGTTGATCTGGACCAACTGATCCTAAAACAACCAGCAGATCCAGGAATGAACCATGATCCTACTATGGAGCCTTTAGAGATTAGTCACCTAGCTAAGATGCAGTTAAATGTCATTAGATACTTACATCAAGAGACAAATACACACTTTCAGACAGGTCCCCACTTTTTCATTTATATATGGTGCTGAATTTTGATTCAGCCATCATGTGCCCCATTTCCCCTACTTCTATAGCCATCTTTTCCAATCACTTTACACTTGCCCTCTGTGAAGCTTCAAGTCACCTCATCTAAAAGAGAGGTAACACTACTTAAGTGGCTAACCTACTGAGAGACCTTCTGAAAAAAAATTCCTTCTATCTTGATGGGACATCAAGTAACCCATCCATTTCAAATAGTCTCTGAAATAAGACTGTCTTCTTAGTCTCTTGCCAGAACATTGATTTCATGTGTATTTGGAGAGGGAGAGAGAGAGAGAGAGAGAGAGAGAGAGAGAGAGAGAGAGAGAGAGAGAGATTCTTTGTGACCCTATCTGGGGTTTTCTTGGCAAAGATACTGGAGAGATTTGCTCTTCCCTTCTCCAGCCCATTTTACAGAGGAGGAAACTGAGGCAAACAAGGCTAAATCACTCTGCCCACTGTCACACAACTAGTAAGTGTCTAAGGCCAGATTTGGACTCACAAAGATGAGCCTTCCAAATTCTAAGCCCAGTGCTCTATCCATTGTGCCACCTAGCTGTCCCATATATATAGATACAATTCCCCCCCCCAGGGAATAACTGGTAAAAAAAAAAGTCTGATTCTTCCACACAAGACCCTAAACAATGTCAAGTTTAAAAGGTAGTAAAAGGTATTACACCCCATACAGACATACACCAAAAATTTTTAAAGTACATTATTCTAACAGACAAGGCAAAAGTAAATATGAACAATTAAGCCTTCTATTGATATGTATATCCAAGCAGAGTCATGGTTTTAACTAAAAATATTTACATATGAAATACCTTTAAAAAAAATAATTTGGTAAATTCTTATTCAACATATACAAACCTGGTTAGTGTCTTTTAAAGATATTACCAGTGACACAACATAGCAGAAGACGCATTAGATCCTGTGATCTACGTGTGTCGTAAAATTTAAAACACTACTTTTGCATTGATGGCATCAAATGATATTCTGTAAACATTAATTACTTTCTTACACTTAAGACTGAGTGCAGAAACCTTAGCAGACCTCATTATTGAGCATAGCACATTCCAGATTTTTAGTAGTTACAAACTGACGTTTGTTCTGAGCACTTAATTATCTAGACTCATAAAGATCATTAATGATAGATTAATAATAATAACAGCTATCATTTACATAGTGCTTAAAGGTTTGCAAAGTGCTTTCTAAATATTATCTCATTTTATTCTCCAAAAAATAAAATAGATAGTTGCTATTACCCACATTTGACAGAAAAGGAAACTGAAATGGACAGAGGTTAAGTGACTTGCCCCGGGTCATGCCTAATATGTATTTGAAGCCAAATTTGAACTTAGGTTTTCCTGATTCCAGGTCCAACACTCTATATACTGTACCACCTAGCTGCCTCATTGGGTAAAGGTAATTGATTTTTCCCTTGGCTTATGACTTTAGATTATTGTTAACATGTTAACATAAATGTTATATTCTTTAAAATTTTAACAATGATAACTTAAAATTTCATCATTTATATCTGCACTATAACTTACCTAGATTGTTGGGCACTGTTCCTTGTCATGTCGATATCAATTTTTGGTGCAAAAAGGACTTTTCATTTAGTACTATCTAGGCCAAAAATGTTCATGTGCCTTATTCCTGCTCTGAAAAAGCAGAAAGTCTACTACTGTTGTGTTCCTATGGATAAAAACATTTGACAAGGGCAATGAAGCCAAATTTCCAAATCTCACTGGGTTGGAATCTTTGGCCAGAAAAAAAATGAAGACCTCCAGCATGTTATTATTAATTTGGAAGACAAAAAAATGAGAGGTAGAAATGAACATGAGAAATGCCAAATATATGTAGCTGAGAATAAAGAGCAACTCATTGACCCAAGCATAGATAAAATTAATCATTTTCATCTCCTCTTCCTTGAATCAATGTAGATGAACGCACATCCTGTGAGACTTTGTTGATATGTAGGTTGTTTTTCTGAACTGTATTTTTTTTTACTTTTTTTACTCTTTGTTATAAGAGATGGCTTGCTAGTTTGGGGAGGGAAAGGAATATATTACTAAATGGGGTGATACAAAAGTAAAAGATAAAATTTAAAAAAATGAAGTTTAACATATAGGAGAAATTAACTTGGAAGAAACAAATTGAAACATTTTCATAATTATAATTTTATTATTTCCTAAATAATTAAATATTAGTTTAAAAAGTCAACAAATAATGGGAAAAACAATATAATTTTTGCTGATATGGAGTCATGGGGTCCAACACTATTTGTAATTTCTAAAGACTACCTTGTTCAGAGGTCTATTGGGACTATTATTCTTCATTTCTTTTCCTAGTAGTATTTTATATATGTTGGTCTTACTTTTTCCAACTGTATTTTAAACATTTGTGGGATGATGACTATACGTTATATTTCTGTTCCCTATAATAACTAGCCTAGTGCTAGCAACTTTGTAGGTTCTCAATAATTATTTTAATTGACTGATTTACAAAGCCCTAAAGTATAGAACTAATCCTTTTGTCTTCCCTGTCAAAAATAACAGTTCAATCACAGACTTAGTCATAAAAAGTACTACAAAAAAGTTGCAAGGAAATGGGATAATATATTTATCTCAATTGTGGAGGGTAGGTGTGTTTCTGTCTTATAAAGGAACAGAAAAAATGATTGGGTATAACATTTAAAAGTTTCATAATAGAAAAAAGAAAAATAACAGATTGAAGAAGAAATTTGAAGCAAATCTAATAGATAAAAACTTAAACCTTCTAACTTATAAAGCACAAGAACTATTTCAGGGTAAAATCTAGTTTTTACTGGATTAGTGACCAAACTACATGACCAGATGATTTTAAAAAGATGTACAAAGTATAGACAATTCCTTTAAAAAGTTTCACCCACAATAATAATAAAAAATACAAATTAAAATAACTTCGAGGTATTGTTACACACTCATTAATTGGGAAAAGAACAAAATGTAACAAAACTCAATGATGATCAGGTTATGGAGAAACAGAACACAGACATTTCTTTTTTTTTTTTTTTTTAAAGCAATTGGGGTTAAGTAACTTGCTCAAGGTTACACGGCTAGTCATTTGATTTATGCGTGGGTGCTCATTTTCTGAGGCCGGATTTGATCTCGGGTCATCCCAACTCCGAGGCCGGCGCCCTTACTCACTTGCGCCACCTAGCCGCCCCTTTAGGGCAATTGGGGTTAAGTAACTTGCCCAAGGTTACACGGCTAGGTTTTTGTTTGTGCGGATTAGGTGTAGGAGGCCGGCTCCGAACTCAGGTCCTTCGGATTCCAGGGCCGGCGCTCTATTCACTGCGCCACCTAGCCGCCCCATAGAACACAGACATTTCTGATGGAAATGAAAATTGTTAAGAGTCTTTTTGAAGAACAAATTGATAGCATATAATAACAACTTATTGATCCTTTGACCCATTAACCTCTTTATTAAGAATATATGCTTTTTCAATTAAAAGTGGCTATTTTAAAAGAAGATTTCTTATGACATTTATAATGTGAAATTGAATAAACAAGCTGTATGTCCAGCAGGATGGCTGAAAGAATTATGCAATATCATTACAATGAAATACTATTATTTTATATCAGATCATTGACATAGGGCACTTCCAGGTAGCAAACTCACTCTACAAATACAGGTTAGTAACTACTCTGCAACTTTAAGTTTCAGAAAGATTCCTGGGGGGCACTTAGAGGCAGCTAAATGTCATGGTGAATAGAGTGATGGAGTAGAAGCCTGACTCAGACACTTAACTAGCTGTGTTACCATGATAACAACCTCTCTCAGCCTCAGTATTCTCATCTATAAAATGGGGATAATACTAGCACCTACCTAGAAGGGTTGTGACAAGTAGTAAATGAGATTTGACATGTTTTTTGCAATGTCACAGTACTATAATATGCTTTTATTATTGTTAAAGTCAATCAATAAGTATTTATCAATTAATATAACATAACAATATATTATATAGTATTATATCATGTTATGTTATATAACATAATACCACACATTAATAACACTATATGTTATATAAATATAGATACATATATATGTTATATAATATTTTACTATATTATATAACATATTCTCTTTATTACATTAAATTTAATATATTTTATATTAAACAATATATTATTACTATGTGTCAGACAATATACTAAATATTAGGGATATGAAATAAGGCAACAGCATCCTGTCCCTCAAGGGGGGGCTCACATACTAATGGGGAAAGAGAACATGTAAACAGTTACATGCATACATACATGATACATACAAAGTGAATGACGAGTTCAGATCATCCTGACTCCTACACTCCTTGTCTGTATTATAATGTTATTTAAATGATAAGCATGAGGAATAAAGAACAATTTGTAAAGATATATATGCCTCCATCTCTCCTTTAACACAGACACCTCTCTGGTGTAGGTCCTCATCACCTTAATACTTAGACTATGGCAATAGTCTTCTGGTAAGACTCACTGGCTCGAGTTTCTCCCCACTCTGATCTCAAATTAATCTTCCTGAAGCCCTGGTTCGACCATGTTGTTCTACACTTCAATAAACTCCAGTGGGACCCTATCATCTCCAAGATCAAATGTAAAACCTTCTGTTTGACATTCAAAGCCCTTCACACACACACACACACACACACACACACACACACACACTCACACCATCTTTCTAGTTATCTGACACCTTACTCCCCCTTCCCCACATATTTTTCATTCCAGAGAAGATAGAGTCCTTGCTGTTCCTCCTACAAGACACTTCATCTTCTGACTGAGCATTTTCATTGGTTTTCCCCTATTCTTTGAATTCTGTCCCTCCTAATCTCTGCCTCTTGGCCTCCCTGGATTCCTTCTTTGTAGAAGTCCTAACTTCTACATCAACATCAGTACCTCCCTCTATTGATTTATCTCTAATTTATCTTGTATGCATTGCATTTGTATGTACTTGTTTGTATGTTATCTCCCTCATTAGATTGTGAGCTCCTGGAGGACAGGGGCTGTTTTGGCCTTCCTTTGTATCTCTAATGATTAACACAGTGCCTGATTAGGTAGGATGCTCAATAAATGTTTGACTAACTGACTGACTTATAGGAGGTGATATAAAGCAAGGAAAGCAGAAATGGAAGCATATACACTGACAATGACTATCCAAAAAGGTAAAATTCACATACACATGAGGTGAGAGAATGGAAAGGGACATAGAAAAGTGATCCATAAGCTGCTTTGCAAATTTCCTATGTTGATATTTCTTTTTAAAATGTAAATACTTATAAATATCAATTTAATTGATTTTCTTGTTCAAAGTTAAGTGAAAAATATGTTATTTAATTTAAAAGAAAAAAATGAGAGATCAGTTTGTTGAAGGAACAGAATGGCAGGCATACTGATAAGAATAACGTCTTTTTTTCCCTCTTCCTTGATACTGAATGTTAACTTGGTAGCTTTATTTAAACTATAGCTAGGATTTGCTAGTTTTCATTGCTTGAAAAAGCACAGCAACCGGGGAAGTGCTTTCTGCTTACAGTAGTTCTTGTCTTTGATCCAAGCACTTGCAGGCATTCATTAATCCTCACTTCCTCCCTCTCTTCCCTGCTGAGAGTAGATTAGTGTTGTCTACAACTCTATAGCAAGCCAAAGTGAAGACGTCTCCAAAGCAAACAGTCATCTGGGATGAGGAGAGGAGACAGTTGTACTCTGATTTCTTGCTTACTATACTTGTAAGACACGATACTATTTTGCCATCCGTCATTAACGTTATTTTGAAATACCTGGATTCTGTGTCCTTTATAGCAGAGGTGTCAGACATGGGGCCTGCAACACTTTGGAATGGGACTCAAAAGAGATTAAAATGTAACTTGGAAATATTTGAAAAAATAAATAAAATGCAATAGAACATACATAACTTAATATGTGGTTTCATAAGTCATTATGTGGGCCCATAGGAATCCTTATGTTTGATTTAATGGCCCCCATTTTTATTTGAGTCTGAAACTACTGCCTTACAGCAGTTTGATGAGAATAGTTGATTTTTTGCAAAATGAAAATGCCCAGTTAGCTATCTGGGAAGAATTTACTTTTCATATAAAGAAAAAAAAATCAATAATTGATCATGTCAATCCCACGTGCTACATTTCCTGGATACTCTAATAACCTTGGCTTGCTGATTCTACCTCCATGTATGTGTGTTTTATCGTTTTAGTCATGTCCAATTCTTTGTGATGCAATTTGGGGTTTTCTTGACAGAAACACTGGAGCAGTTTGCCATTTCCTTCTCCAGCTCATTTTACAGATGAGGAAACTGAGGCAAACAGGGTAAGTGATTTACCTAGTAGAGGTGAGAAATCTGTGACCTTGAGGCCACATGTGGCCACATGTGAGGCATTTTGACTGAGTCCAAGTTTGACAGAACAAATCCTTTTATTATGGATATTTGTTCTGTAAAGACACAGCTAGGAAATGTCTGAGGCCAGATTTGAACTCTGGTCTTCCTGACTCCAAGCCTAACGTTCTATCCACTATCCATTCTATCCACAACCTAACTGTCTCTAGCTCTACAGTAGCCCTTAACTTCTGTCTGCTTACATGGACATCATCTTAGAGCAGGCCCTCATCACCTCTCTCCTGGACCACTGAAAAAGCAGAAGCTTTTCTAGTCTCTCTGCCTCTAGCCTCTCCTCCAATTTATCCTCCATACAACTGCCAGAATAGTTAATTCTGACCGTGTTAATCCCTTTCTCAAAAACCTTCAGTTGCTTCCCATTGCTGACGGGACAAAATGTGAACTCAGTCTAGTATTTAAAGGCTTTCTACAAACTGGCTTCTAATTACCACTTTCAATTTTATTTCATAAAAAATCTTCTTCATGATATATATGATATATGCATATATACATATATGATACACACTGTATATATACACACTATATATATGTGTGTGTGTAGATATATATGTACATATATAAATATATTTATCTACACACATATTTCAGCAAAATTTATTTATGAGCCACTCCCTGAACTGGATATGCCATCTCCCACCTCCATGCATTCATAGAAACTGTTGTTCCTTGTGCCCGGAATGTTCTCCCTCTTCATCTCTACCTAGAAGCTTTGTCTTCTCTAGAGGCTCTCAAGAAAACTATAAAACTTTCCTTGATTCCTTCAGATGTCAGTGGTTTGGGTTTTTTTCTCCAATTTTCCCTGTATTATTCTTCTTTGCATATCACATCCTCCCACCCTCACTTCCACTTCCAGGAAGGAAGCAAGAATTTATTAAACACCTAATCCTCAAAACAATTTTGAACCAGAAAGTAGGTGCTGTTATTATCCCCATTTTACAGATGAAAAAACTGAAGCTGATGGAGGGTAAATAACTTGCCCAGAGTCACACAGCTAGTAAATGTCTGGAGTGAGATTTGATTTAAGGTTTTCCTCACTCCAATGGGCCACCTTATTGCCTAGATGATATACAATTTGTGGCACTTAAGAGGAGAATTAGGAAAGTAAATCTGAGCCCCAGGCAAAGATTGAAGGGTATTCCCTGATGCATTTGAAAATATTTCCTGGATACTGATCATTGCAGGTTTTGAACCTTAACTTTAAGGTTCACCCACTTGAAATCACAAGGTAAATACCAGCATAACACTGGACACTGGAAGAGTTTGGAACTCCAAACAGTGTGTGTGTGTGTGTGTGTGTGTGTGTGTGTAGGTCCTGCCTCTGACACTTCCTGGCTTCCTGCTTACCTCAGTTTCCACATCAGTAAAAGGAGCTGGAGAAGGAAATGGCAAACCACTCTGGTATCTCTGCCAAGAAAACTCCAACAGAACACAACTGAAATGATGCAACATGTAATCGATCATTTCTAATTAGTTTTAATTAATAATTTATGATAGTAATAATTAAAGTAATAATAATGAGGACTAGCATTTATACAGTGCAGTTGTATCCTCTCAGTGTTCCAGGCAACTCTCTAATATCATGTTAGAGGCAAGTAAAGTCTAGTCAACAAGCATTTATTATGTCTCTACAATAAGCCAGGCAAAGGGCCAAGCATTGAGGAATACAAAGAAATGAAGAGGAAAAAGTCCCTGTTCTCAGAGAGCTTATACTCCAATGGCATAGACAACTTGAAAGCACCTAGATACATGTACAAATAAGATAGACAGAGGAAAAATTGGAGATAATCATTAGAATGGAGGCCCTGGCATTGTGGGAAAGCAGGAAAGGCTTCTTCTTTTCTTTGGAATGGGGAGGTGAGGCAATAGGAGTTAAATGACTTCTCCAAGGTCACACAGCTAGTAAGTATCAAGTGCCTGGGGTCAGATTTGAACTCAGGTCTTCCTGACTCCAGGACTGGTGCTCTATTCACTGTGCCACTAAGCTGCCCCCAAGAAAGGCTTCTTGCAGATGGTAACATTTTAGCTTTACATCAGTAAAGTTAGGAATTTGCTGAACTACAATGATGGAAGAAATGCCCAAAACTAGGAGTTCCCCATACCAATAAAATCACCCAATTTGTCCCCATTCCAAAACCAATATTAAAAAATATCTCTCAGGGGGATGGCTAGGTGGTGCAGTGAGAAAAGCGTTGGCCCTGGAGTCAGAAGGACCTGAGTTCAGATCCAACCTCCGACACTTAACACACACACAAACAAAAACCTAGCCGTGTGACCTTGGGCAAGTTACTTAACCCCAACTGCCCAACAAAAAGAAAAAAAAAATCTCTCAGGGCAGCAAGATAGTACAGTGAATAGAGCACCAGCCCTGGAGTCAGGAGGACCTGAGCTCAGATACAACCTCAGACACTTAACACTTACTAGCTGTGTGACCTTGGGCAAGCCACTTAACCCCAACAGCCCTGCCTTCTCCCCTGAAAAAGGAAAAATAAAAGAGTAAAAAAAATATTTTTTTTTTACATCCTGTATATCAGGACCAGGGTGACTGCCTGCTTTATCTTTCATCTCCATTGTGATTAACAGAGAAAGTCATAGAAAGATACAAAGCCCTTGTCTTATCTAAGTGAAAGCTTCACCATCAATCAACAAGAAAATGCAAAGCATTTGCTATTACACTAAATGAGTTTCCTCTTTCTAATTATTATTAAAGCAAATCAGAAACTAAGTTGTGGCTAAGTCAATATAATAATGATGAATCAGCCAAGTGGCTCTGTGGATAGTGCTAGACCTGGAGTGAGCAAATGAATTAGTTCAAATAGAGACTCAGCTACCTTCTAGCTGTGCGAGCCTGGGCCTGACCAGAATATCTGTCTGTCTCATTTTCCTCACCTATGAAACAGAGATGATAATAATAATATCTACCTCCCAGGGTTATTGTGAGAATAATAATAGGATAATATTTACAAGCTGTTTTACAAAATCTTAAAGCACTATAAAAATGCTAGCCATTATGATTATTACTATGATATTACTGTCATAAATTATTAATTACTAATTAGTCATTATTAACTAATTATTTGTTGTTGTCATTGTTAAGTCATTTCAGTCATGTCCATCTCCAAGATCCCATTTGGGGTTTGCTTGGCAAAAATACTGAAGTGATTTGATATTTCCTTCTCCAGTTCATTTTATAGATGAGGAAACTAAGGCAAGCAAGGTTAAATGGTTTGCCAAGGATCATACAGCTAGAGTCTGAGGCTGGATTTGAACTCAGCATCTCCTGATTCCAGAGCTGGCTTTCTATTCACTGAGCCACCTAGTTGCTCTTAATTATATTAAATTATAATGTTATATGGTATTAATTACATTAAGTTATATATTTATACATTATACTTACATATTATATAGCATCAATTATGTAATATATAATTCATTATATGTTATATGCACAAAATATAACATAGTATATTACATATTAACAATCTATTAAACACATAATATAAAATATAATTACTTGTTATAACAAATAATTACTAATTAATTATATTAAATTTACATAAAATATTACTAGCATAAATCAGGTAGGTTTTCAGGACACAATGCTGCTCACAACCTAAGTCTCAACTCCACAACAGTTCCTAAGTGTTAATTCTTTTTTGTATACTTAGTGTTAGGAGAGATATGGAGTTAAATAAGACCCAGTCCCTTCCCTCAAATAGTTTATTATCTAGTTTGCGAGATTAAACATGGTTACAAATAACTTGTATTCAAAATAGAATGTGATTTTCATAATAGTGACTCAAATAATATACTATGACAGTCAAGTAGAAGATGACATATTTTGACTGGAGAGAATGTTGAATGATTTCATTCATAGAAGTGGGAGCTTGCAGACACATCCTATTTGTGATGACTAACTCTGACAGACTGGGCTCCTCTCAGCAATGCAAGGCTATAAGACACCTCCAAAAGACTCATTATGGAAGGGGCTATGCACATCCAGAGAAAGAATTGCATAGTCTGAATGCAGATTGAAGCAAACTACTTGCTCTCTCTCTCTCTCTCTCTCTCTCTCTCTCTCTCTCTCTTTTGCTTTGTTTTTTTTCCTTCTTTCTCGTTCATTCCATTGGTTAAAATTCCTCTTTACATAAACCTATATCGGAGAGCATGCCATCATGGCGGGGGGGGGCGGTGGGGAGGAAGGAAGAATATTTGGAACTCAATATATGGAACTTAATGTTGTAAACTAAAGGTAAATAAATAAATAATTAAAAAAATAAGTGGGAGCATGATATTTGGGCCTTGAAGGATAAGCAAGTTACAGTTATGTACAATTATTAGGCTGTAATTTTAAATAATAATAAACAAATATGCTTCTGTAAAGTTAGCAAAGTACTTTACATATACTGTCTCATTTTGATCCTCATAATAACGCTGTGAAGTAGATATTAAAGGTAATATTTCTTCATTTTATAGATTGGGTTATTTGAATTTTGGGGAAATTTAGTGACATATTTCTGATATGAGAATCCAGTGAGAGGTAGCATTGGATAATGGATGACTAATTGGCCTCAGAATCTGGAAGACTGAGGTTTAAGTCTTACCTGTAACACATACTGGCTTTGTAATTCTGGGCAGGTCACTTGGCCCTCAGTGCTTCAGTCAACTCTCTAAAATTGGAAGTTGCAAAGAAAATGCTGTCTGTATTGGTAGAGGGGTGTCCTCTCCTGGGAGTTACCTATACCATGAAATTACAGGTCTAGGCCCTGCCCCTTTTCCCTCCACTGTAGGAGGATGGCAAAATGGGGCTTTTATAATGAGTTGCAAGTAAAAGTTACTAGATCTTTCTAATCCTATGACAACCCAAGATACATTTTACAACCTCTTCTACAAGTAAACAAACTAATTAACTTTGTCTGGGACATCACATTCAGAGCCCTAGTTGTATTAATGTCAAATACGTTAAATGTTTGCTAAGCACTTTATGGTACTCAGCTGGTAGCCATTATGATGTCTAAAGTCGCATTATCCCCTCATTGTCAGCCGACTAAATCTGGATGCTGCCCATCATAGAGCCATTCTCATGAATATTACACTCAAAGTGATTATGAGCCATAAAAGAAAATGATCCCTTTATGGAAGGTGTGGCTGCCAACTCCTGGAAGAGTGGCTCATGCTACTTATAGAGAAATACATCATTTCTTCGAAAGAGAAAAGAAAAAGCCAGAGGGATGCTTCTGAGTGAAGGCATGAATTTTCAAGAGATGAGATACAAGCATAAAATCATCTTGTTTTGTTCAGTGATTTTCTTGAATGATCTTCCTAGGCACAGTATTAATTCCAATAATCAAGACATATGAAACTATGCTATAAAATGGGTAGAGAGTTAGCCTCAAAGCCAAGAATACCTAAGTTCAAACCCCTACCTCTGGCACATCTTTGCTTTGACACTGAAAAGGCATTTGTCTTCTCAATTACCTATGAAATTCTCCACAACTGATCTACAGAGGTGATAAGGAATTTTCCTCACTTGAGACTCCTCTATTACAAAAGAAATCACAGGTTCTATCCCTCTCTCTAAATAAGACCTATGATATCTTGTTACAGTAATCTGATTTTAGAAAGATATGTTTGAAACAAAAATGATAGGCTATAACTCCAAATAATCTGAACCAATATTATTCTTGAAGACTGAGAGGGTTTATCTATACCTATATATTTATCTACATAACTTTATATATCTATATAACTTTATGTATCTATACCTCTATCTATAGTCTAAAATTGATGATATATATCCATTTATATATCTAGAGATATCCATATCTATTTATGTATCTATAGATCTATATAAACCATAGATTAGATATAGATACATACTTAGGGATTATCTATATCTCTACTTAATCTATGATATATGTAGATCTATAGTTCTCTTTATTTACATATCTATAAATATCTAGATATCTCTCTACATATATAATCATAGATTAGATATAAACACAGATATATGCCTACAGATAATCATATCTATGACTATATTTATATCTATATAATATATATATATATAATCTGTGGTATAGCTAGATCTATTTACAAAGCTATGTGCCTATATAGATATAGATATAGATAGACAGATAGATAGATGGATTAATAAATAGATGTCTATATGGAGTGGCATAGTAGATAGAGTACTGGTCCTGGAGTCAGGAAGATTCATCTTCTTGATTAAATCCAGTCTCAGACACTAAATATCTGTGTGACCTTGGGTAAGTCACTTAACACTGTTTCCCTCAGTCTCCTCATCTGTAAAATGAGATAGAGAAGGAAATGGCAAACCATTCCGGTATGTCTGCCAAGAAAACCCCAAATGCAGTCATAAAGAGTCATACAAGACTAAACAAAAACAAAATATATCTATATACATAAATTTGTAGATGCAAGGAGAGATAGTTATCTAACCCTCTTATTCTGCAGATTATGAAATAAAGTCTAGAGTAGTGAGATGAGTTGCCCTATATTACACAGCAGTGACAGAGCCAAGATTCAAAACTAAATTCATTTACACCAAATTAAGTGCTCTTTCCACTTCAGTACTCCCCTATATTTTTTACTATTTTGTTAATAAACCTCAGCTGAAAGATGAGAAATAACTGTCAATTTCATTTTATGCATAATATTCTTGAACTAAAGAATTAAGCAGTGTTGGCCAATCTCGTTTAAATGATTAGTCTATCAAACCATTTCTTCAGAGATAGGACAAATGTAAACTTCAACCCAGATCTTATATCTTGTATTCCAAATCACTATAATCACTGTTAATGAGGTTTTACTGTGTATAGATGGAGTCTTCAAAGCTAAATACAAAGCTCCTGCTTGTGGAGTTCTGGAAAATATAAATTCCTTGAATTCAAGGACTACTCTTCATTCTGTCTTTTTATTTTCAGTGCCTAGCATCTTGCCTTGAACAAAAGATGATCTTAATAAATGGTTGGGCTAGATTTTTAGATTCAGGTTTATAAGATGCCAGTGAGACTAGGAGGATGAAAGGTGTGGCCATATATTCTGATAGCATGACCATGTCTTTCCCTGTACTTTAAACTTTTAACTAAAGTCTTCTGACAAAATATAAATTCCTTGTGCATAAGGTTATTTCATTTTTTGTCTTTGTATTCCAAGATCTCTAATGATTCTTGGCACATTAGTAAATACTTGTTTATTTTAATTTATTGATTGATTTTTTTAAAAAATTAAATAAGCTACAATGTATGAAATTTATTGGATGGAAGCAATATAATTCAGCTCAGATTCAAGTTAACCATTTATTAAGTATCTACAATATGCATGATGCATGATAGGGATGAGAGATAAGACAAAAATGAAATCAGTTCTAGCTATAGACAAGACAATCTACTGATTATAAGTTTCATCAACAAAAACCAGTATGACTATTTAGAAGAAGATATAAGATAGTCCAATAAAGCTTTTCTATCTACATGATTCTGATAATCCCCGTCTCCTAAAACCTTTAAAATATAGAGGGTGGTTTAGTCACTTCTTATACCATGTAGCCATTGATACAATTCTTCTCATTCAATTTAGTTCAATAAATACCTTTTGAGTCTATTATGTTCAAATCTCTGTGAATAGTCTTAAGATTCAAGAAACTCTATGGAATATATTTTAGTGATGTAGACCAACAATTAAGAGATTCTATTCTCCTTTATGTCCAGATGTTCCTTGATAGTGAGTTATTCACTGAAGGAACCAAGCTTCTACAACATACTGTAGTAGTTGTGGTAGTAGTGGTGGTAGCAGCAGCAGCAGCAGCAGTAGTAGTAGTAGCAGTTGTTGTTGTTATTGTAGTAAAAGCAGTAGTAGCAGTAATAGTCATAGTAGTAATGGAAGTAGTAGTGATAGTAGAAGTTTTAAAAGTCATATTAGTAACAGAAGTGATAGTAGTAGTGCCAGTAGCAGTAGTCATGATAGTAATTCATATTCATATAGCATTTTCAGGTTGTGAAATGCCTTTCTCATAATGATCCTTTGAATTATATACTGCAATCTTTTATTATACTTGTTTTACAGATGCAAAAGGTAAGGCTCAGTGAGGATAAATTACACAGGATAATTTTGTCAAGGGATGAGGAAGAGGGGAAATGGACCTGTGATGTCATATGTAGACCTGTAAGTGACATTAGTGATTATTTCAATCACCTTTTATTTAGCAAATGAAGAAACTGAGATTGAGAGAATTTAAATGACTTTCCCAAGGTGACTCAGGTAGCAGGCAACAGTCAGGATCTGAACTCAGATCCTTAGACTCCAGGCTCAATGTTCTTGCCACTATCCGGTGTCATATAGTTAGAGAAAAGTCTCTAGCAAAATTAGAATCCAGATCTGCTTGTTTTTAATCTAGTCATTTATCTACCATGCCCTGATGCCCCTAGTACAGAAGAAAATAGAGACCCATAAGAGTTGGTTTTGACTTGGAATATTATCCACTAATAATGAGATCTAGCAGAAACACTTCTAACTCTAAATTAAATCCTGAGTCAAAAGACAACCAGAACAAAACTGTGAATAAAGCTAGAGAACTAAGTCAATTGCCTAGATTCTTCTTTCTTTCTTGTTTTTTTGTCTTTGCAAGATGGGGTGAGCAAATCTGCAATTCCTCAATAACTTATCATCTTAGAGAGTTGCCTGGGGAACTGAGAGTTTGGGTGAATTTACCAGTCATAGAGCTAATCCATGTAAGAGATCAGTCTTCCTAACTCTGAGGTCAGGTCGGGAATCAATATCTTACACTGCCTCTCATTGGTTAGATGCTTAGGGTTAAGTCCACAAGTTCTTTGCTGTGAAGGCATTTGGACAATCCCCAACCCAGAGTTTCACAATCACTTTATTCAGTAGTTTTGGTTATGTCTGACTCTTTGTAAACCCATTTGGTGTTTTCTTGGCAAAGATACTGGATTGGTTTGCCAATTTCTTCTCCAGCTGATTTTACAGATGAAGAAACTGAGGCAAATAGGGTTAAGTGACTTGCCCAATGCCCCATAACTGGTAATTGTCTGAGGCTGGATTTGAACTCAAGAAGAGTCTTCCTGACTCCAGGCCCAGGACTTTATCCACTGTGTCAGCTAGCTACCCTCACTGATCATACACTTTCATAAACTGTTAAAACACATCAGCATAATATAACTATATTTGTTGCATGAAACAAAGGGCATGGTAAGCACCTCATAGCCTTCTACCATGAGTATAAGTACCACATAAATTCCCTTTCCGTTCCCTGAAGAGTTACCATTCTTCAGTTTTGAGTGAGAGCTTGCTACATAACTGAGATAGCCAGCAGAACAAGATTTCATTCAGAGCTGCAGTGCCTCAAATCTATAAGAAGGTAGGACACAGCAACCATGGTACTCCTGCTCTATGGTAACCCATGTAATTTATACTTTGCAGCAAGGCACTAAACTGTGGCGTAAGCCTGTCAAAATTTAGGCCTGGTGGTTATTATATCCATAGTAAGAGTTTCACTTTTTAACTTTAAACCAATTTGCTCTTGTTTGATTCCAAAGATTCTATGGGCTACATGGCCATGGGACAAAGAGAGCTATACTGTGGGAAGCTTTTCCTTTAAGATTCTGGCAGGGGCCAGTAGCATTTCTTTCTTACCCCCACCCCCACCAGACTGTATCCTATCCATACCTCTTGTGATGAAAATTCATTTCACCTATCTTCAGATTAGATAATGGGGAGTGATGGAATAACCAATCTGAAAAGGAGTCTAGGGACACCAGTGTTTTAAAGGTAGAAAATAGGCAATTATTTCTGAAATGCTTATTCTTCCCCTCCCAGACCTTTCTCCCATGGGATTCCAGTGGCAACAGTAAATTAGTGTGATAATGTTCCCATTTTGTTTGTGGCTTGCTGTCGATTCACTAGAGACATGGAATGGTAATTTGTCCCCTCAAACACTGAAGATAATTAAAAATATGCAAGTGGTTTGACCTTCCATTCATAATAGGCACAAAAGGGAGAGATTTCCTAGAAGGGACAGTATGTAAAAATGTGTATGGATGACCATTTAAAATCATGGTCACTCAGAGAGAACTGATTTTGCTGTCAAAATTGTGCTAGCTGTGTACTTAGATCTTTAATATTTAACATTCAGGATTAAAGCACAAAGAGTCATACATTTTCCACTGGCAGCAAAACTTGATGGATACTAAAGACCCTGTTTTTCAATAAAGGTTGGCCAAATGAGATACTGTTATCTAAGATTTAATTCTAGTCCTGTTCTTCTGCTTTTGAAGGAAAAAGACCAGGATTAATCAGCAGTCTTTTAGCAACAGTCCGTTTTGAAAATAGTGACTAAAACTTATATACCAACTGACATATTATAAACCATCCTTGGTTTGAGGGAATAACATACAGGCAGATATGGGTTCACTGAGAATAAGCCATGCCAGACTAACACCATTTGCTATTTTGATGGAGCTAATAGACTGGTAGATTAAAGAAATGTCACAGACAACAGTGTCCATGAATTTCAGCAAGGCATTTGACAATGTCTCTGTCATGTAATCCTCTTGGACAAGATATAGTCTGAATCCTAAAGGATCTTGTTAGTTTTGAAGGATAGCCATGAAAGTAATAACATGAAATTAAACAGGGACAAATGTAAACTCCTATGGTTGGATCAATGAAGCAACTGCACAGGGTATAGGGTGGGTAATTGTGACTAGACAATAATTTGCTTGAAAAAAATCCAGAAGCTGGGTCTGGTGGTGAACCCCTAGAATCCCTGCTCCTAGAGGAGGCCAAAGGTCATGGATTGCTTGAGTTCAGAGGTTCTGAGGCTGCAGTAAGGCTAAAGACAATTGAATCTTCCCATCAAGCACAGTGCCAATATAGTGAAGCCCTCCAAGTGGAGGGCTAATAGACAACCTAAGGAGGGGCAAAGTGCCTCAAGTCAGAAAAATATAGCAGATTAAGAGTTCCATAGAAACCAACACCAGGTTTTGGTTAAGACAACAAGGGGAAGAAAGGAGGAGGATGGGGGAACAAGAGGATGATGGGGGAACAAGAGGATGATGGGGACAAGGAAGATGGGGAGGAAGAGAAAGAGGCAAGAAAGGAAGAAAGGTAAAAGAAAGGAAGAAAAGAAGGAAAGAAGGAAATAAAAGAGAGGGAAAGGAGAGGGAGGCAGGGAGGGAAGGAGAGAGAGCGGAAAGGAGGAAAGGAGGAAGAGAGAGAAAGAGGGAAATGGGGAGAGAGAAAGGGGGAGGGAAGAGGAAAGGGAGAGAGAGAGAGAGAGAGAGAGAGAGAGAGAGAGAGAGAGAGAGAGAACACAAAGTAGAGAAAAAGTAGAGAATAAAATAAAAATGTAGGGGTTTTAGTGGAATACCAGTTCAATATGAGTCAACAGTATACCAAGATAACCACAAAGCATGACATGATTTTAGGCTTCACTAATAGAGGTTGAATGTCCAGAATGAGGGAGGTAATATTCTGGACTCTGTCTTGGCCAAACAACATCTGGAATATTTTATTCCATTCTTGGAGCTATAGTTTTGAAAGGTCATTGACAAACTGTCCAGAGTGGGATAATCATTAGGGTAAAGGGATGAGGAATATTTAGTTTGGAGAAGAGAAGACTTAGGAAGCATATGCTAACTATCTTCAAGTACCTGAAAAACTGTCTTGTGGAAACAGGATTACACTGGTTCTTCTTGGGCCTAGAGGACCAGACATTGAGCAATGGATGGAAGACACAGAGGGAGGTATCAGCTTCATATAAAGGAAGAGTTTCCTAACACTTAGATGTGTCCAAAATTGGCATGGGTTGCTCATATGGGAGTGAGATCCCCTTCATTGGATGCCTTCAGGAAGAAGCTGGATGAATACTTTTCAGTGAAGTTATAGTATAGACAGGACTGGATGGTCCTTGTGATCACATGCAATAATAGGGTTGTCTGTTTCTGTGAAATGGAGACTGTAGGAATTACTCAACTTTGTCAGTGAAAGGGCCAAGGCAGTCCGGAATTGGTGGCTCCATTATTCCTTTTACATTGATAACATGAGGATTCTGATGGTTAAAATATGATCTTGCCTGAAAGGAAAAGCCCTGAAACCAGGTCTTTTGACTCCACATCCACTTATTTTTCATCCGCACCTGTACTACTATAGTCTACTTATGCCCACCATTCACACCTCTGCTCTCTTACTGTTTTAAATTCTGGAAGATTCTGTTATTTCATGATTCAGAGCTATATAACATTCCTAGGACAGCTAAGCGGCACAGTAGATAGAGTGCCAGGCCGGAGGCAGGAAGGTTCATGCTTGTGAGCTCAAATCTGGCCACAGAGACTTATTAGCTGTATGACCCTGGGCAAGTCACTTAACCCTGTTTGCCTCAGTTTCCTCATTTGGAAAAAGAACTAGAGAAGAAAATGGCAAACCACTCCACTACCTTTAGCAAGAAAATCCTAAATGGGATCACAAAGTGTCAGATATGATTGAAACTACTGAACAACAACAATATATCTCTAGGGTAACATTGGTGTTGAAATTATTGTTTATTAATAGAAGAAAAGAAATAGAATGATCCTGAAAATCTCTTTAAGCAGTGTTTATTTCTGAATTTCTTCTAGACAGATTATTTTCTTAAGATTACTAGCTTGGCCCTCAGACTATTTTAAAGGTTTAGATAAATATAAAAGTTTTCATATCTCATCTTTTCCAGTTAACAGCAATCTTGCTCCCTGTACCCCCACCCTTTACTAATAATGAATGTCCAACTCTCCGAGACCTAGAAACACTCTGTTATGAGCTCATCATCATCATTATCTTACATTTGTATAGAACTTCAAGGTTTTAAGTTTTCCCTTACAATAACCCTGTAAGAAGGACACTATGAGTTTCATTATTTCTATTTTATGGTTGAAGAAAGTGAAGTTCTGTGATTTCCCCAAGGTCTCACAGTTAGTCACTTGCAGAGGCAAGATTAGAACCCAGGGCTTCTGTTTCTAAATTGAATGTTCTTTTGCCATACCATGGTGCTTCTCCTTATTTATTTTTTTTTGCTTTTTGGAGGGCAATTGGGGTTAAGTAACTTGCCCAAGGTCACACGGCTATGTTTTTGTTTGTGTGTGTTAAGTGTCTGAGGCCGGATCCGAACTCAGGTCCTTCTGACTCCAGGGCTGGTGCTCTCTGTTCACTGAGTCACCTAGCCGCTCCTAAACTAGCATCCTATGAACATGACTCAGAATATACATCCAGCCTTACTATCTCCCCTGAGTTTCACTTTCAGGTTACCAATTGCCTATTGGACATTTCAAACTGGAAATTCCAGAGACATCTTAAACTTAGTATGTCTAAAACTGAGCTTCTACAAACTCTCCCTTCTTTTGAATCTCCCTATTTATGACAAAGATACAATTATCTTTCTGGTCTCCCAGGTTTTCTAACCTTGACATTGTCCCCAACTCCTCAATCCACCTTACCATAGATATCCAGTTAGTTGCCAAATCTTGCCATTTTTACCTTCTCAAATGTTTTCACAAAAATGTCTCACACCAAATCCCTTCTCTCTAATCACATGGCTACCAACTTAGTTCAGGCCTTCATTACCCTCATTAGCTACAAGAGCCTTCTAATTCATCTCACTGCCTTGTCTCTCACTATTCAAGTCTATACTGATGCAATATAATTTTCCTTAAATGCAGATTCAACCATGAGACCTGCCAACTCAGCCTACACCAGTGGCTTCCTAGTACTCCTGGGATAAAATATAAATGATTCTGTTTAGCTTTTAAAGCCCCACATCACCTGGTCCATAGTTTATCTTCCAACTTCATTAGACGTTACTTTCTCAATTGGAACACTAATTCTTTGTTGGTAGAGTCGTGAACTGATGCAACCATTCTGGAGGACAATTTGGAACTATGCCCAAAAGGCTATAAAAATGTGCATACCCTTTGACCCAGCAATACCACTTTTAGGGCTATATCCCAAAGAGATCATAAAAATGGGAAAAGGATCCACATGTACAAAAATATTTATGCGAACTCTTTTAGTGGTGGCCAAAAACTGGAAATTAAGTGGATACCCATCAACTGGGGAATGACTGAACAAGTTGTAGTATATGAATGTAACAGAATATTATTGTACTATAAGAAATGATGAACAGGCAGACTTCAGAAAAACCTGGAAAAACTTTTATGAACTGATGCTGAGTGAAGTGAGCACAGTAACAGCCACAGTGTGTGATGACCAACTTTGATAGATTTAGTTCTTCTCAAAAAATGCAAGGACCTAAAACAATTCCAAAAGTCTCAGGATGGAAAATACCACCCAAATTCAGAAAAAGAAACATGGAGTCTGAATGCAGATCGAAGCATACTGTTTGCTCTTTTTTGTTTTGTTTGTTTTTTCTTTCACATGGTTCCTCCCATTTGTTCTAATTCTTCTATATAACATAACTGATGTGAAAATATGCTTAATAGGAATGTAAATATCAGATTATATACCATCTTGGGGAGGAGGGAAGGCAAGGAGGTAGAGAAAATTTAAAACTTATGGAAGCGAACGCAGAAAACTAAAAATCAATAAGTTAATTTAAAAAAATGTTTTTCCTCCACAGTCTATGATCCACCAAACTGACCTTTATTCATATAGTCCATCTCCAAACTTGGAATGTTCTTCTTCCTACCCACCTGAGAGTCCTTTTCTTTCTTTAAGGAATAGTTCATGTACCATCAAAACTTTCCTAATCCCTCCAATTGCTAGTGCAATTAAGTCAAATTTATTTGTAAAATTTAAATATTTATTAAATAAAATGCCTTGAATTCAGCTTTGTTGTTGGTCAGTCATTTTCAGTCATGTCTGACTCTTCATGACAGCATTTGGGATTTTCTTGGCAAAGTTCCTAGAGTGGTTTGCCATTTCCTTCTCCAGTTTATTTTACATATGAGGAAACTGAGGCAAACAGGTTAAATGACTTGTCTAGAATCACACAGCTAGTAAATGTCTATGGCCAGGTTTGAATTCAAAAAGATGAGTCTTCCTGTCTCTAGGCCTGGCACTCTATCTACCACATTACCTAGCTGCCCCCAGGTTATTTCTATGCTTTAGAATAATTTAATATATTTCATATTTTAATTCAACAAATATTTGTTAAGACTCTGTTAAGTGAATGATAAGAAAGGAAGCATGTCAAACCGGAAAGAGTTAGTTTCATAGCAAGGAAGAACAGGGTATAAGTCCCACTTCTGACATGTGCTGACTGTGGCAACATGGGAAAGTCATTTAACCTCTCAATACTCTAGACAATTCTCTGAAACTATAAGTTGCAGGAAAAAATGGTGCTTCCCTGAATTGGGAAGAGAGAGTTTCTTCATCTGAGAATTCTCTGTACTAATAAAATCACAGGTCTACTACATACCCCTTGACATAGACAACCACTCTAGTATCCTTGACAAGAAAACCTATGGACTATACTGTCCATACAAAAAAACTGAACATGACTGAACAACAATGGTACTTATCCCATGCACTGGAAAATATTGTAGGTGCTAGCAACAAAAAAATAAAAAAGCCTAAAGAACTTATATTCTGCCAACATACTTTACTAAAATTATCACATTTCATCTAGACACAAGTTCTCTTAGATGTCAAAATTTATTTTGACAAACAAAACATTGGAGAAAAGAAAAAAGGAAGACTGAGGTTGATACATGATGTGTTATATGAGTAGACACATTATTCAGAGATTTATTCGTAGAGCTAAGCATTAATGGAGAGCATTAGTCTAGATAGGGGGGTCGGGAATCAAACTTCACTTGAAGTTTGGATTCAGTCAAATGCACTTGAATACCTAGAGGGCCACATGTGGCCTTGAGACTGCAGGTTCCCCACCCCTGGTCTAGAAGTTGTAGGAGTTAGGTCTTTCCTTTTTGGAGAATCAAACCATCATTTCTCTTCCAATTGGCTAGTGATACTCATCTTTCTCCTAACTAAACAATCCCTGCTGTCAGGAATTTCAAACACAAAAAGAAACAAACAACAATCCAACCCTAATCTTATTTAATTATTATAAGGATTTTGGTCTCTCTAAGAAAAACTTAGTGTCAAATGTTTGATCAATTGAAATGTGAATATTCTTAGCACTGCATCTGGCTCATGGTGGGTAGTTAATAAATGCCTGGTGATTTGACTTGAAACCAATAGTAAGTAGGCCCATAGGAAGGAGGGCTAGAAAGGACCACAGAAGCCATCTAACCAAATCCCTTTGTCTTAAGGATGAAGAAATTAAGCACCAGGGTAGATGTGACTTGCCTAAAGTCAAACAGATAATGACTCATAGGTAGGAAAAATAGGAGATCTCTAAGGTCCTTTCCAAATCTAAAGATCCTAAGGAGATTGGATACTTCTGTGGGGATGGGAGGGACCTAAAGAATATAAATTTCACTCCTAAATGAATATGCCACAATAAGAATTTTCAAAATTAAATCTTTTTTATCATTTAGTTGTTGAATTAATCACATTGCCATGAAACTCAAAAATACATGATCATGAGACCCCCTGGGGTACTGATTGGGAGGGATCTGTGACTTTATTAGCATACAGAGCTCCCAGTATAGAAATCCCCTTCATGGATATAGATTGGCAACTTGAAGTTTTAGAGAGTTTTGTGGGACATATAAAAGTGAAGTGACTTGTCCACAGTCACAAAACTAGGATGTGTCAGAGTTTTGTAGACTGGAAAAACCTTTAGCTTTCCTGTCCTAACTTTTCTTTCTTGAACAAACTGTCTATTTCTCAGTCATGTCCCCCCTCCCACCTGGCACACCTTTTCTACTGCCATTTTCCTTTTCTGGGCCCTCACAGTCATCATCCCGAGAATCAACCCATGTAGACATATGACTTGACAACTGCCTCTGCAGGTGCTATAATCATTATCTCCTCATCAACAACAGTTATCGAAGACCCACGGGGGTGGGGAGGATCTTGCCTCCAGTCATTTAGCACTGGCAAGTGGCTCAGCATCAGAAATGGGCTTGATTTAAAAGTGGAAATGACACTAAAGAAAATATATTACCATATGCCATGTTGTTTTACCCTAAGGTCCAGGAAAGCTTTTTATCTGCCCTGTAGCTGAAACCTCCTAGATATGTTGTCTCTCCTATTAGAATGTCATCTTTTTGGGGGCGGCTAGTTGGTGCAGTGAATAGAGCACGGGCCCTGAAGTCAGAAGGACCTGAGTTCGGATCCGGCCTCAGACACTTAACACACACAAACAAAAACCTAGCCGTGTAACCTTGGGCAAGTTACTTAACCCCAACTGCCCTCCAAAAAAAAAAAAAAAAGCAGAAAATATGCACTGATCATAGTGCTTTGCTCAGAGTGTCAATTAACATATTAAGCACTCACTTTGTGTCAGGTACCATATACATTAATAAATATTTTATGAGCAATAAATGTGTTTAATAAATGCTTATAATAAATGTTTATAAATAATAAAGGATGTTGAATAAATGCTTTTTCATTCATTCACAGACACAGGAGTCCTAGAATATTATGGACACTTTCTTCCTGCCCTGGCTTGAAGACTGTTGTGCCTAATCTTTGGTTGTATCCCTTCCCAGTGTGTCTTTGGAGGTGTTAGTCTTAGCTCTAGCTTGAAGAAGCTTAGTGGACTACTCTACTTTAGAATTATTAATCTCAGTTTCATGGTAAGGGTTTATGGTCTTTCCTACTTTGGAGGAATTGGTTCTGGTCCTAGTGTGACGAGTTCATTCATTGGCTACTATCTTAGGACACTTCCATTGCATTTTGTTCCCTTGGGTGTCTGCATTAAAGACACATGACCTTGCCTTAAACACATCATATAAAAGGACATATTACCTTCATTACTGCCTGGCTCATTTAATTCTACTACCAGTTTCCTTTTAACATCTATAACAGATCTTGAAACAGAGCCAGGATTTTAATCCAAACTCCCTGCACTTATAAAGCTGGCCTTCCATGTACTATGCTATCCTACTTTTAGGATTAGTCATAAAGTGGTAAGGAAAGAAGAATTCAACAAGAGGCAGAAACAGCTCTTTTGAACTCAGAACATTTGTGGGTCATCTATTATTAGAGAGAAGGTGTAGAAAAGGCGTCTGACTAAAATCTGATAGTTCTTTTCCTTTAACTGAAGAAAAGCAAAGGGAAACACAGAAATCATATTCAACAGATATGTGACAGACCAGTGACTGCAGGCAAAGAGGGAGGAGTTTAGAAATGTAGGTCATAGAGAGTACAAGAAAAGAGGCCATAGATCTACAGCTGGAAGGGGCTGCTGAGGTTATCCCAGCCAAATCCCTCATTCTTCAGATGAGGAAACTGAGACCCAGAGGAATTGAGTCATTTACCCAAGGTCATACAGGTAGCAAGCATCAGACTAAAAACATGCTATTGAATTGACTTGAAATGGATTGTACAGAAGTTATTAAACTAGTTTTGATAATGGAGTTGACAGGAAATTTGACCATCATATTCACTATCAGTTGATGACATAATAGTTCCTATTTACATAGCACTTTAAAGTTCCCAAAGCCCTTCCTTCACAATGCCCACGTGAAGTAGGTAGACTAAATATTATCATCGCCATTTTGCAGATGAGGAACTGAGGCTCAGGCACAGTTTCTGGAAGGTCAGATTCTAGATTACAAACCAGATCTCCTCTGACTCAAATCCTACCCCCTTTTCCACTACACCATAGTGCTACTAGTATGTGCATTTCTCTACAAGAAACAGTAAATTACTAGTATAAAGACTAAGTGCCTCCTATATGGAGCATGTGACTCCATCTTAGAGATAGAAGGCAAACTAATCAAAACTATACCTTCCTGTACCAGGAACTGCTTCAATAGCCAATGAATGAAGAAGTACTTATTAAATACCTGCTCTGTGCCAGAGCCTAGCAATACAAAAACCCTCAAGGAGTGTACATTGTATCAGCATAAGTGATTATCCAGCCATTCTTCAAGAGTGAGGGGGAATCCACTATTTCTCAAGATAGATCATTCCACTTTTAAATAGTTCTAATTGATGATTCTTTCCCCCCTTATATTAAGTCTAAACCTGCCTTTCTTTAATGTCTATTCACTGCCCCCTTTTTCATCTCTAGAGCCAAGAAAATGAGCCTAAACTTTTCATGTGAATATCTTTGAATGCATAAAGACAGTTATCATCTGCTCCCCTAAGTCTTCTCTTCTCCTGGCTAACCATTCTTAATTCTTCCCACCCATCCCCCATCACATGGCTTCAAGTCCCCCTCACTTTCTTTGTTGCCCTTTCTGGATGCTCTCTTACACCATGCTACCTGCTTCCCAGTCAAGAATCCAATTTGTTCCCACTCCATTACAGAACCTTGGACTCCACTCTGAGACCTGTGATGTGATAGGTTATCTTTCACTTACAATGCCTGGAACCGGGTCTCCATATCACGTCTGGGTTATATCCATACATACCTTCTCCTCACGTATAACCCTCACAATATGTTGTCTCTCACCCACATGGGAATTCAGTCTTCTTGTAGGTAGGGATGGGAATGTCTTGTCTTTGTATCCCATCCATAGTACAATGTCTGGCCCATAGTCACTTAAGAAATGCACTCTCTCTCTCCCTTCCCTTCTCTTCCCTTCTCTTCCCTTCTCTCCTCTTCCCTCCTCTCCTCTTCTCTTTCTTTCCCTTCCTTTGCCTTCCTTTCATTTCCCCTCCCCTTTCATCAATGTACTTACTAAAATGTGGTGCCCAGAAATCAACAAAAAGCTCTAGATATGTTCTTATCACACTGAGTACATTGAGACCATCACCCCTTATTTCCTGGACACTGTCCCTTTCTTACTTAATTTAGTATATGATAGCATTAACCGAGACATACTTATGCCTCATAATTCACTTAGAATCCATTATTAATCTTCAGTTCTTTTTTTCATGCAAACAATCCTTCAATCTTAAAAAGGGCAAATCCTCAGTTCATTTTTTTCCTTAGTAATCTGTTGCATATAAATCACTAAACCTACTTCAGTGCCAGGCACTCTCTTAATATGCATATTGCATTTAATCTCAGTAAGTGTTAATGGGATCATATGAAAAAATATAGCCGGGGATGATTTTCCTAGGCAGATCCATCTTCCTTCCTGTAGCTCCCCAAGTATCACGGAAATTATTGCCAAGTCTATATATTATAAAACTTGGAGGTGGGGCAGGAGAGATGTTTGAAGTTCTGACTCTTAGGCTGCTGCTATCTCAGTACAGTAGACAGAATTAGGAAGATTATTAAACACTGAGATAACTCCTTAAAGATAACTATGCTCCAAAATTTTAAAATCAAATGCTTAACATATATATATATATAATTTTTTTCCGTGCAACTGGGAAATAAGATATACAGGCACTGGGGTATAGAGATCCATCTTGCTCTACCAGAAAGTCAGACGGGGGATGGGAGAGGATATAGGAGAGAGCAGATTGGGAGAGGGGGTATACAGTGGGATCGCTGTTTTGGGGTGGTGGGTAGGAGAAAGACAGGGAGAAAATTTGCAACTCAAAATCTTGTGGAAATGAATGATTGTAAACCAAAAATAAACATAAACTTTAATTAAAAAATAAAGTTGACTATTGAAAAAAAAAGATAACTATGCCACTGGCTTCTCTAGATGCCTTTAAAAAACTGTGCTAACATTTTATCTGCATCTGACCCTGTTATCCCAAGAAATGTTGATTAGTTTATCATCTCCCCCAATTAGCTCCTTGAGAGAAGAATTGTCTTTGTATCTTTGGTGCATAGCACAGTGCTTGGCTCACAGTAAGTGTTTTAATAACTGTCTTTTAATTTGTCCATTCAAAAGAAAGTAGAAAAATGTTTACCAGTATCAGCCCAAACGTGTTTAAGATTGGTAAGAGTGCTTGCCCTCGACTCTCATGTCAGGGATTTGCTTCTTTTTTTCCACTCTGAGAATAGACTTAAAAAAAAAAAAGACAAAGTGTTGTGAATGGCAAAAGGGCATTTTGGACCTAGAGTTGATTCTGAAGATTAAAAAGATCATGGTCTCCAAAATAAACCCAAGAGAAAAGCATCACTTGATAACTAAAATTCACAGTAGGGCAAAATACAGGAAAGGGAGGGGAGGGGTGGAAGGGAATAAGCAGTTATATAAGCATTTACTATGTACCAGACACTGCACTAACTGCTTTTTATAAATATCTCGTTTGATCTTCACCTTATTTTACATTTGAGGAAACAGAGGCAAACAGAAGTTAAATGACTTGTCCAGGGTCACACAGAGATAGTTGCCAGAGATTGAATTTGAACTCAGGTCTTCCTGATTCTAGTCCCAGAGCCTCTCTCTACTGTAAAATGTATTGCTAGAACCACTGAATCAGTTGATAACTAAATTATTTAAATATATATGTGTGTGTATGTATATATGTATGTAGCTGTCCACACATGTCCACACATGTATATGTGTATATATACATTTATGTGTGTGTAAGAGAGAGCTAGAATTATATGGATAGAAGAAATCATAAAGTTCTATCACCAGAAGGAATCATGATCCCAAATAGAAGAAAATTAGTTTATTTTTCAAAGAATCTTCCTCAATAACGTTTTCTTTCTTTTTTTTCCTTTTTGGTTTAACAATCTAGCAGGAACTACTTGATATGGTGGAAAGACTAGTAGAGTTGGACTTGGGAGACCTGTGGTTTTTTTGTTTGTTTGTTTGCTTGTAAACATTAAACTGTGATCCCTTTGAGAGCAATTACTTAGCATAGTGCCTGGCATACAGTAGGTACTTAATAAATGTATACTGAATGACTTACTGACCAATGTTTAAGTCCTAGTTCCATCACCTACTAACAATGCAACCTTGGGAAAATCATTTAATACTCTTGAGGGAATTAGAATAGCAAGTGGGAGTGGGAATTGAGTGAACCACACTGACTCCATCTTGTTACTCACTTCTTGAGCTAATGGGGTTCCCTTTCTATTCAAATACAAATCTAGTCCAATTTATATTTTGTAAGAATATTTTACTCATTTGTGTGATTTGTGAGCAAATCTCATTGCATTTTAGAACCTTGCCCTGCATGGCCATCTCTATCTGTTGCTTTGAGACCCTTAAACAAAGACCTAGGTCATGCAGAGCAGAAACCAGTTAGATTTGAAGACTGATGCAAGGAGTTTTCTTACAATTATACGCCTCAAGCAACCATATGTCTCATCTGAAAACTGGGCCTGTACTAGTTAATCGGTTATTTTTCCATATTTCTTTGATTGAATACAGATACTTGCAGAGAGCAAGACATCTCTTTTCCTGATTTCAGATAAGTGCAGCTGTTCACTCTTCACCCTTTCAACTTGGAAATTCCCTAAAATTATTGTAATGTTTTATCTTGTTGTTTTCTTTTAATTGATTGATCTTACTTGATTAATTATTTTAATGCATAAAAGCCTGTCTCCCCCTGCATTTGGGGTCCAGCCCCAAGCTGAAAAGGTCTGTCCCTGATTTTTAGGCAATGAGTATGCATTGTTAAAAAAAATCAATATGCTCAGAAGCTTGAACCTTTGGTTCCTCAGTCATTTCATCTTTTACATACTACACTCCAAGCCCAGCTTTCCATCTTTGTAAAATGGACCTGACATTACATGTGTGAGCCAAATATTTCTCAAATTGCCAAATGCTATATTAATGGATACTATTAAGTTATTAAATTCATGCTTCTGTTGCATCCATTTCCTCTTATCTTGCTCTCAAAAAAAAAAAAAAGAGAAAAACCTTCTGTTTAGCAGCGCTTAAAAATAATTTGAGCCTCCCCCATCCCCAGCAACCAAATTTTCTCTTCTTCAGGGTCAATAATCCCAATCTCTTGAATCTTTCCAAAGAGGCCTTATTTTACAACCCCTTCAATACCACTTGCCAAATACTGATTGAACACCTATTACATAGTGTGATTGGCACTACAGAAAGATGAATAAGTAATCCCCATTTTCAGGGAGTTTATATCCTAGTATAGAGGGTGGTGGGTCTCTCTCTCTCTCTCTCTCTCTCTCTCTCTCTCTCTCTCTCTCTCTCTTTTGCATTCTTTTTGAATTCCCCACATCTCCTTATTTTCAAAGACTAGAATGTGACACTTTGCTTTAGGATTGCTCTAAGTAGTGTTGAGTACGACAGAAATGAACGTACTCAGTAAGTCTTAATTTGCCAGGAAGTAGAATTCATAACTTTGTTCAAAAATCAGCTCAAGCCTCACCTTTCATCTACATGAAGCTCTTCTTGGTCCCCTAAACTGAAAGCACACTACTTTCCTAAACCACCTTGTTTTTATTTTCAATCATGAAAAATTAGTCAGCACCTTGCTATTGAAATTATCAGTTTGGGTTTTGATGGCTTAGAATGAGTGCGAACATCAATTGTTTTTTGTTTTGCCTAGAAATTTGAGGGTCTTCCCCCCTCTCACATTAATATTTTTGTGATGGTAAATTCAGCCATCTTTTGCCTAAATTCTTGCCTAGTTATTATTCATTGGATGGGTGTTGCCTTGGATAAACTTGGGAAACGACCTTGATTTAGAAAGACCAAAGTCACCTACTACATCCTGGGCCATTGCCAATAGTCTTAACTTTTGTCCTGCCATTAGACTTCAATTGACTCTAGAGGACAAAGTGAGACTTATGACTTTGTGCAACTCTGCTTCACTTAAATCCAATTCATATGCAAATCAAGACATCACCCTTGTGACCTCATTGATCTAAAAAAAAAAAGGACAACCATTCTGAATACACTTATAGCTGCACCTGTTGCCTACTCTGATAGAATGTAAATTTTTTAAGGGCAATTTCTGGGAATCAGTGCCTAGAACTGTGTCTCTCATAATGCTTGTTGATTGATTGGCATAAATTACAGTCCTAATCACATACTGACAAAGGAAGCTCAGGTTTATATGTCAACTCTACTCCCAGCACTTACCAGTTTCATAAACACCAACATATTTTCCTAAGCCATGTTTTTCATGTCATTAAGGTATTTTCTGGGTATGAAGTAAAGTTCTACAAGAAACCTATAGAAACTAAAGATCATTAACAAGCATTCTTAGCCCTAACCACTAAGTAAGAAGCTTCCTTTTTGGTGTCCCTGCCATGTTTTTCTACAAGAGTATAACTAGACCTGGGGGTTGAGGGGTAAATCTAGTTTGGTCTCCTGGAGAGAGGACCCAAAATAATTGAATTTTTGGGGGGAGAGAGGTGAGGAAATCAGGGTTAAGTGATTTGCCCAGGGTCACACACCTAATAAGTGTCAAGAGTCTGAGGCCAGATTTGATATAATTGAGATTCTACCTGAGTTTCTCTAGCTACCAAGTAAATTGCAGGCCCTTAAGAGAGGCAAAACCAACAACCTATTCCCCATATCTTAATTAACTTTCCCTCAGTAAAGGGATCGGGTATCAAATGAGGTATGAAACTCCTAATATGATTTTCTGGCCCCTTAAACCATTCACTTTCCATGGAGTCTGAAAAATCAGACACCAGCAAAAGCGAACCTTAGAATTTAAGGTTGACTAGGAGAGGGACAACCCCACTTAAAGATGAGCCTTCCCTTACTCACTAAGGACTGCACTACCAATCCACGGTCTTGTGACTTTTAAGCCTTAAGACTCAGTTCCCAGAGAGTATAGACATGCTAATGTTATAGTCAAATAAACACCATTCCAATAGGACTTGATAATGACTTACTCATGTTTCTCTTCTCTTTCTTATATCACATTAAATGGACATAATAAGATACTAAAGTCACAAATATTATATGGGGACATCTAATCAAATCAGCATGCTTTAAAGATAATATTTTCACATTAGAGTACTATTAAGCTTGTGTTATTTTTATTATTACTATTAAAATGATGGCAAGGACCCAAACAATCAAAATATTTTGATTAAATCTGGGAAAATTCATCTGTCACTGAGGAAAAAAAAACATAGCTCTCTACTTCTGTCTTTTCTGCTACGTCCACTTCCTTTATCATTAGTGTTCAAAAGTTTTGGTCAAGGTTCTGGGCTCGGTCCTCTTCTCTCTCTCTGTTCACTTCTTTAGAGACTTTATATATCTCTACAGTTCCAGTTAGCAGCCTGATCAAAATGACTCCTGATCTCTAGGCCTGCATTCCCAGCTGCTTATGGTACATCTTCCCCTGACTAAACCACCAACACCTCCAATTCAACAAGAACAAAAACGAATTCATTATCCTCCCCCCCTTTCCAGTTTACTCTTCTCTTTGATTCCCTATTTTCTGTCAGGATGGATGCTAGTTTAATTTTTGCCTCCATTTCTGCAGTCAGCTGTACCAGCACCCATTTTGTCTACCACATTCAGAGCTTTGTAATTATTTGTGGCCCTTCTGCCTCATTACACACATCCATTCTTTTTCACCTTTTTTTTTATCTATGTATTATGCATGCATACACATATACATATATTCAGGGGTGTGCTAGACTTAACTCATAACAACTTGGGAGAGCTGATTATTAAATTTTCAATGTGACAATTTATACTTTGGAAAATGGCGAACACTATTGCTCTGTCAGTTGTCCAGACCTAAGAAAGTGATGGGTAAAATGCTAATAATGCACATGAAAGTATGTCATAGATATATTTTCCTCCCAGAGAGATGGTTGTTAAACATTACTAGTAGACACCTGCACATATATGTATGTGGTGTCTGTGCATGCATATATATGTGCATAAACAAACATATGTGCACATAAATATGTATATAAACACACATGTATGTGTTTGTATAAACACATGTTCAAATGTGCACTTGTACAAACACATATATGCATGTATATGTGTCTAGACACATATGCATTTGTATAAACACATACGTGCATGCGTGTATGAACATATGTGTGCACATATATACAGTGCATATGATTATATTTTTCTTCTTATCAGAATCACCTTCCTTGCCAATTTTAATAGATAGTTTAACTGCAAATCATGAAAAGCCTCAAACTATGAAAAGTCAAAATTGAGGATCATCTACTAATCATGGTATGTGTAAATTGGAATCAGCATATGAGTAATGGCAAATTGTATGGAAGAAGAAGCATAAAATATAATCAGTAATTAAATTCATGGCTATAAAAGGAAGTGTATCAATCATATAGGGAGTGCAAGGGATAAGAGATAGACAGATCAAATGTTGTTTTGTACCTTTAACATGTGAAGAGACTTAAAAGAAGACCTAGAGAACACTGAGTAGACAACCTTGGACAGGCTTGGATAGCACTCATATAGAAGGAAAAATCATAGACCCTGTGAAGTAATATAATAATTTACGATGTTAATCATCCATGGTATATTCATATCTCTTATTATGTTTTGTTGCCTATTGCAAATTCAGTAGTGCACTTAAAGAAATATCAAATGGAAAATGCCTGGATAGAAAATAAGTGTATAATTCATTGAATCCTGCTAATTTTCTTTATATAGTATCTCTTACACTGATTTACTATACTCTATTCCAACTATTAACACCCTAGTAGGGATTTTCATTTATTATTCTGGCAATTAATAAGCCTGTAATAACATTTTTCAAAATGTCCTCACATGCTTTAACAGATATGATATACAAAATACTATGAGCTATGTGATTTTTAAATGAAGGAATAAATCAATGAACTTGTGATAGGTTTCTTGGTCATTTCATTGATTCATAATTAAGTGAAACTTTGATGACCTAGAAATAGATTTTCATAGAAGCTAGGGTTTCCCTAAAAACAAACAATTTAAATTAGGGTAGAGAGTCTAATCCTGACTAAATGATAGGAATTTTCCTATTAAAATTTAAATGACCAAAGTTTGGTCTGATATGAATTCCATTAAATGGCAGGTAAGGGAATTTGAGGGACCATATATTTCCTCTAGGCTAAAAAGTAAGCTGAGCAAGTAGGAGCTATAGTGACACCAAGCACTGGGCTTAGAACCAGGAAGACTCATCTTCAGAAGTTCAAGTCTGACTTCAGACATTGACTACCTGTGTGACCCTGAGTAAGTCACTCAACCCTGTTTGCCTCTATTCCTCATCTGTAAAATGAGAAGACTGGAGAAAGAAATGGCTAATTACTCCAATCTCTTTGTCAAGAAAACTGCAAATGGGGTCATGAAGAGTCATATTTGACTGAAACAACTCAACAAAGATAATAATAGTGACATAATTGTTATAAAGCTGTGGTTGATTAAATCTCCAATGAAAAGAGACAAAGAAAAGATCACGCCCTAAACCAATCATCTAGATAGGAAAGACCTGGGATGGATTAAATTCTGTTCCCACTGAACAGGGAGGGAAAAGGATCAGGTAACTGGTTGGTCAAATCTATACTTCCCAGGGATTACTTACATACAAATGATTACTCAAAATATGATGTAATTGGGGCAGCTAGGTGGCGCAGTGAGTAGAGCACCGGCCCTGGAGTCAGAAGGACCTGAGTTCGGATCCGGCCTCAGACACCACACACAAACAAAAAAGACTTAGCCGTGTGACCTTGGGCAAGTTACTTAGCCCCAATTGCCCTCCAAAAAGCAAAAAAAATTAAAAAAAACAAAATATGATGTAATTGACAAAAGAAAACAATCAACCATCTTCATAGAAATCTTTCAGGGTACATAGTAATATATGGGGAATTTAAGAGCCTGAAGAGATATTATTTTATTTTGGAATACAGAGATGCCAATTAATTGGGATACAAGGAAGAAGCTATATAGAGAGAAAGTAGTATGATAGAAACTTGACTGTAATTGGAGTCAGATAACTGTTCCCTCTGCTGTTTTTCTATTCTGTGTCCTCAGACAAGTATCTTATCCTCTCCACACCTATTATTCCTCATCTGTAAGAGAGAAAAACCATCATATATAGTTTTGTGGAGATTAATTAAAATAATACATGTGAAAAATGCTTCATGAGGTATGTTTGCGATTTTTAAAGAAGATTGCAATTAAAAAGGCCCCAATATATCAGTTGATTAAAAGAAGGTTGAGATGCAAACTATTATTGGAGTATAGATTGCTATCCAAAGACTCCAGGATTAGTGGTTACTTAATAGGAATCTCTACAGTATATATTTTTAAAATCTACTTTATATGTATTATGAACTTAACTTTACAGAAAAATTCATGCTCTGCCACTTGGTCACTGTATGACCTTGAGTAAAATCATTACCCTCTTTTGGGGCATACTTTATGTAACAATCTCATGGATTTAGAGAGATGGAAAGGACCTTAGAGGTCTATGAACTTATAATCCTATCCCTAATGCACATATATGATTTTCTATTATAATTGGGACAAATGCTTTTCTGACTTTCAAAAAAAAAAAGAAAAAGAGAAATGGACTCCAATCTATAAGTCAGTGAGCTTGACTTTAATTCCTGAGAAAATTCTACATTCAATTAATTACTAAAGAGATGTTTGGTGAATAAATGAAAATTAAAAATAAAAAAAAAGAAGAGGCAATAACAAAGAGCTAGCATGACTTCAAGAATGATGGCCTTCATACTGTTCCTCATACATTAGATCTTTGTTCTCCATGTCTTTGCAAAGGTCATTCTTCCACATCTAGAAAACGCTTCTTCCTGACTTCTGCTTTTAGAATCTTTGGTGTTCCCATAATATGGAAATTGCTCAAAGGAATTAGGAGTGTTTTGTTTAGATAAAGAGGACTCAGGAAAGAAACCATAGCTGTTTTCAAGAATCTGAGGAGTTGTCATGTAAAAGAGTAATGGGGGAAGAGGATAAAAGCAAAACTCTCCCAGATTAGAACTATCTAAAAGTGAAGCGGGCTAAAAAGTGACAGGTTTACTTTTTGGAGGTCTTTGATGAGCAAGACTGTATGACCACTTGCCATATGCTTTATTGGGATTTACTTGGGATGTGTGTTGGAATACATGATCACTAATGTCTCTTCCCCTTCCAGATCCTCTGATTTGTATTCATTGTGTAAATACTATTATTCTCATTCTAATTTATATATGTGTGTGTGTGTGTGTGTGTGTGTATATTCAGACTTCTGTGTTTGAATATAGCACAATGAACTGTGTAGATTCCATATAAAAGATTTATGAAACAACATGGCAACAAGCTCCCAAGATGACAAGGTGTAGATGGGTTATTATCTACACTGGGAGAAGGAACTATCCAGTGAGATTATAGACCCATTGAAGTATCAAAGTATAACAATAGCACATTGTTCATACCTGTCATTTTGAATAGCTATATAATATTTCCATCACTCTAATAACATAATTTGCTTGGCTAGTCTCCTATTCTTGAGTATTTAGGTGGTGTCCATTATTTTTTTTTTTGCTATTATAAATAAGGTTGGTAAGAACATCTTTGTACAAATTACTTTCCCCCTCTTTTTTTCCCTTTGAGATATATTCTCAAGAGTAGAATTACCAGGTCAAATTGCAAGAGAATTTTTATAGCTCCTTTTAGGTCCTGCCAAATACTGCAGCACATTTAAAGAAATACAGAATGGAAAGTGTCTGGCTTAGTACATATGCAACAGAAAAAAAAAATCAGAATCTGACATGCCAAATTGACCATGAGCTTGGAAAAGAGCATTGTAAATGAAAAAGTCCCTTTGAGAGTTGTTTATTAATTAAGAAAGTAAACTCCTTGCCATTAGGGACTGTTTCATTCAAAGGACTTATTTCCCCAGTGCCAGCAGTGTCTGGCACATAGAAAGTACCAATTAAATGTTTGTTGATTGAATATTCCCCAATTAGGAAATGATTTCCTACCATTTTGGACACTGGTCCAGCTTTATATCTATTTTGTCATTTCATACTTTAAGAAGAATTATAAGATTCTGAAAGAAGAGTAACAAACATAATTTAATAAAACCTATACAAAAAAGTTTAAAGAAAATGATACAATTTTTCTGAAGCTAAAATGACTGCTGGCATAAAAGAGAGCTTTATTATAGAGTAAGTTATTTTACAATGTGAAAGAGGTTCAAACCCAAATCAGCCTTGGGTTGAAAGGTCAAGATCTATATGAAGGCTTCTCAAAACTCTTCGACAGAAACCAAAGGAATATGTGAGGTTTCTTACTCAAGATATCTTTAAAAATAAGATAAAGGGAGCTATTTGGAGCTGCTCAGAAGCAAGAGGTTCAGGGTTTGAAGCATGATGCTAAGTTAAATGATTACTTAGGGTCCCTTCCTATTCAAGGGTTCTATAATAAAGTAATTTTTCTAAGCCCAAGGGTAAGTCACACACATGTGCACACACACACAAGGATATGCACACACATGCACATACACACATATGCACATAGACATGCCTTATTTAAGAAAAAAGTGTGGGTGTTTGTGGCTTACTTAGTTACATCTAAAATTAAGCTAGAACCACCCACAATCCCTTGACTTGCCAAAAGACTGGAAAATGAAGCTATCTTTGAAATGAAAGATGCAGAATGTAAGTCAAAAGCTAAAAGACAGCCACTAGACAACTATAGGAAAGAGAAAGAATATTGGATATGATGGGGAAATAGAATAGTATGCAAAGGTATAATATGGAGATCTTATATCTCACAGAAACTGTCAGGGAATTTTTAGGCATTACAATGCATTAGGTCATTCTGCTATGATTTAAGAGTATGATTTAAGAGCATATGGGTGTGGGATAAAATCCTCATTAATTATGCCCCAAACAAGTAGCCTCATTGTAATATTTGTTTTTTTTTTTGTAACATCAAAAATGTCTAAACATTATAATCTTTTTTGTTCTCCTCCCTGAGGCACTCTATTTCTCCTTTCCCCTATTTCCAAGCAGGCATAATAAATGAACACACATCAGTTTGGAAAACATTCAGCAGAGTTCCTTTACATGATCTTCAAGTGAAAGTTTATCAGTGAGAGAAGAGAAATTCATGTATATATATAAATATACATATATATGTATATATACACACTCCATCTTTTACAGAGTGACTCAATAAATACATATACTATAGGGCATTTAGGCTTCTTATAAAAATGAGCTGGTGAAAATAAGGGGGGAGAGGAGAAAAAGGGAAGAGAAGGGTGATATTTACTTAATAAATGTGAACTTTGTCAACACATCTCATGTGTAGACATAAACATATATATATATATATATAATCAAAAGGAAAGGTACCTACTTTTAAGAGGCATTCATTCTATCATTCAAGTCAAAAGGAATTCAAGGAAATGAAGGAAAATAACAGAAGAGGGTCACATGAAACATAAAGCACTCACCTGAAAACTGCAAACTTGTCCAAAATTCTCTTGTACTTAGCAAATAAGCTTATAAAAAGGATAAAGAGAAGTCCTTACCTGCCATTCTCTCTGCAAGTCATCTTTGGTCATTATCAGACTTGTACAACTTGATGTATTAATGAGTATATATTCTCTTTCACTGGAGTCCCTTCACATACACCCCTGCCCACCCCAAAGAGCAGCACTGTTTTCTTTTAAATGATACTTTCAGGTTACCTGAATTGTTCAATTCACTAAGGTGACTGCTGATTCTGTCACCCTCCCATGGGAGGTTATAAAATTCTGATTTTAACCAGAGGTATAGAACTTGGGGCCCACAGGCCCTATAAAGCCTGCAAAAGTCCCAACTATGATCCAAACTAGATTAAAATATAGCTGGTAAATATTTAATAAAACTAATAAAAATATACTACAATGTAGATATTGTTAATCTGAGCTTTTCTAAATCAAGGTGAAGCCTGCAGGGAATATTTCTATTTGAGTCTGATACAACTGCTAGGCAATACTCACCTTACTCATTTTTATCAATTACATAAATCCCTGATGATTCAAGTCCATCAATGAGTCCTTTTCAACCAAAGACATTGCTTTATCCCTTCACTTATATGTGTCGTAGGGTTGGGAATTTAAGAGGAATTTGGCTCTATTGGGTATCCGTGTTTGAAGATATTGTAAGTGAAGTGAATGAAGAAATGAGAGAAGGGACTAAATACGAAGACAAACAGCAAAGAATGATGGAGTTGTTTCTCCTTCTGAATAGCTAAGTCTCATAATGAAATATAGACAACATCATTGACTGTTAAAGTGATCAACAAGGACATAGGGAAATAAGAAGGAAGAAAATATTACTTATAATGTAGGGCTCATTGTCCTATCATGACCAATATCTTCCTTTTTCTACAAGAAAAGTATTCTTCTCTTTTATGTTCTTCTTTCCATTATAATCAATCTTAGAAATAACTCCTTGACAATGTTAAACAATACTTACTGAAAGATAAGTGAGTTAAAGGAATGATGATATCTATCATTCACTCTAAGCCAATAAACTCTCAAGGAAAAGGATGGACCAGAAAAAAATATGAAAAGAACTGTTAGAAAATGTCTTGTATTTATGCATAATGCTGACCTAAGCCATAATAGATATTTCCTCAAGAGAAAAGAGGAACATCCTTCAAAAATTTTGCAAATCAAGTCTAAGGACTCTTTAAATGGCAGTAGGGATCCAGGCTTAGTGCAGAGAGGAAGCAATACCACCTGGGGAGCAAGTCAATCCAAAATCAATCCAAACTCTTTCTATAGCCTTCACCATGGCTATAAAAAAGCAGGGTCATGTAATCAAACAAACCTATCTACTAAATCTTCTATGTCATCAAAATTTATAGAAGTCTACTTGTGAAGCTTTTATAAATTAAGACTGAAAAAGTCAAAGGATTATTCAAGAAATTCTCCTTCTCAGTTCTGCTCTTCCCTACTTACTGACTGATCCTTTAAAATCTTAGGTGAAGGTACAAAAAAATTCTCATTATTTTATCCACCCATTGTTAAGATGCCTACCTCCAAAGCTACATATATAGTTCTGGAAGCCCCATTATAATAATCAGGGGGCTCAGAACTCATAGCTCATGAAGGTAATTTTTAAATGCTGTAATGGACAAAGAGATGACCTCAGAATCAAGAAGAATAGAAGTTAAGTCCTATCTCTGACACAAATGAGCTGGCTAACCTCTCAATGTACTAAGAGCTTTCTCAGGTTATAAAATTGCAGAGCAGTTTCTAACCTTCATTGTAGGAGTTTCCTCACTGGAAGTTCTCTAAACCAGTTAAATCACATGTATAATTCAATTTTTCAAATGATTTCCAAAAGCTAAACCTTATTCTTTGCTTAAAACATGAATTAAAGTAGATATATACTCTCAAATTTACATAAAAGTTAGAGTACTGCTTTTCTGCTAACTTTTCTTTCTTAAAATTGTCCTAATTGGTTCTTATTAGAAATCTTTAATTCATATATAAGAAGCCTAATGATATATGTGAAGTTACAAGACAAACACTGTCCAAAAGAGAAACCTGAAAGTTGTATTATGTCCAACTTATATAGATGCTCAGAAAACACAGGAAAAGTTTCATCAATGGAAAGTGTGAAAAGATAATAAGAAACTAAGCTTTCATTTCCTGATTTAAAATAACATGAAAATTCCTTAGCGCCCTTCACTCTCCTCCTAAAATAGTTGTCTGATACTAGGAGATATCCATTTCTACTGTGGTGTGGAGAAGAATAAAAAACCTCAATAAAGTTCTTCAATAGCGTCTATAATATCAGAAAATAAGTTGGCTAATTAGGAATATTTAAGAATACCAAAATAGGGTATTGCTTAAAATAACTGAAAGAGTTGTTAAGAGTTATACAAAGCATTCTGCTTAAAGAAGATTTTCTTTAGGTTGTATGTTTTGTGTTGTCTTCTCTCTCTCTCTCTCTCTTTTTTGTTAATTTCCCAGAAAATGAGATTTGGGTTTTAGCAGCCTGTCATTCACTGTAGCTCCCCCATGCTTCAAAATTTGAAGAATGTAGACTTTAACACAATGGAAAAAGCAATTCAAAAGAAGTTCTTCTTTTCTTCCTTCCTTCCTTCCTTCCTTCCTTCCTTCCTTCCTTCCTTCCTTCCTTCCTTCCTTCCTTCCTTCCTTCCTTCCTTCTTGTTCCCACTATGTATCAAAAACAAAAATAAGCAGTGCCTGGTTATGTTCAGAAATTGACAAGACGAAGAAGAGTCTAAATGGTTAATTAATTTGGGAAGAACAGAAATTCAACCCCCTTCTACTTCTTTTTTCCTCTCTATCATCTAATCTTATCCTTTATCCATTATACATCATTTCACATTCTCTATCCTTTTCTCAGTGACGTCAGATAAAATGTATGTTTGTCCCCAGGATTGGCAAATTTTCAACCTGCCCATTAAGAAGTTTCCTTTTTTTAAAAAGAGATTTCAGAGGATCAAATAAGTAGATAGAGAGAAAAGATATTCTGAGATGTAGGGCAATGAAATCAAATGAATAACTAGAATCTTTTCTTCTGCCAAATTGCCGTGTCTTTGGTGGAAGTTTTCCATTCCTGCCAAATGACTGCTTTTCCCCACCACTCTGGGGTCACCCAAGAGACAAAAGCCAACGAAGAAATGTCAGATTCAGCAGCCACCATCTGTGTAATGAACCTTACTTTATCTGTCTTAGTTTTTTTTTTCAATAGTGGAGAAGTATATGACTGTTGCTGTAATGCTTTCTACCAGTCCCTTAGGACCATTTTCCAAAAGTAACAAATTACCATTTAATTCATTTTCAATTTATCATATTATCCAGGTATCTTCCCCTCCTCTTCTTCAGAGTATAACAATCACAATGAATGAAGAGAGAGAGTACTAGTTCCATTCCAGAAAGAATATCCTGAGAAGCCCTTACCATCCCACCCCAGTTATTTCCATCTTGTAGGCCCCAGATCCCACCCAACTCTGTAGTTGGAAAAAGAAAATTCAAATGAAAAACAGCTCATAAAACAGCAAACAAAATAAATTCAGTTTTGTTTTTTTTGTTTTTAAAGAACAAAATGAAACTTGAGGGAAAACTTACTGGAGTTACAGTTTATCCTGATACAGTCTAGATGGGGAAAAATAAATGAAAGATGAAATTGCATCCTTCAAGGTAACAGCTGCAGACATCCAAAAACAATCAGTCCACCCTTCCGGGGACAGACACACGCAAGAAATGTGGCCATTTTATATATATACAGTACGTACAAATTTAAGGGTGGGTGTATATGTACAGTATATTATAAAGAAAAATCAAATACATATATATATACACACACATATATACACATATGTATAGAGATATATACTGATATACATATATATCCACAGATAAACACAGAGTATGTTTCTTTTGCAGAAAATCTATGCATTTATTTATGTATTATCTCAACCTTAACTTGAAATGTTATTTAAAAAAAAAAAACTTGACAAATCAGGCACAATTTCCCCACCACCACCAAATGCAAGTTATGTCCCACCTTTCCATCTACACTGGATTTTCTTGCACTCTATCTTTAAAAGCAGCCTTAACATTATTTTTATTAGTATAAGTATTACTATTCCATAGGCACATTATCTGTCTGATACATTTTATCCTGAAAAAAAGAAAATCTGCCTATGAGGTTCAACAGTGCAGTATTTAACCCTTTCTTTTTTCCTAAGAACAAATTCCCTCCTCCCTCTCCCTATATCATCCCACAGATACTCTAACAATTTGCATTGGCATGTTGCCATTACTCATAAAGTAAGGAAAGGGTTAATACCACCTGGTCATTTCCTATCATAAAATGGCCACTTGCAAACGTCTAACCACACAAACGCCCATCCCAGATTTCAGAGAGTTAAGGGCCAGGAGAGGGGAGTGGGAAGGGTAGTCATTGGCTGTTATTATTTTTGATTGTGGCAACTAATTCACTGGGGGCGGGGGTGCGCTTCAAGGGCTCCCAGACAAGACCCCTCACTAGAACCAATCCTCATCTTGCTGCCTGAATGCTCTTTCCAATTGAAATTTCTATAACATTCAGAGAGAAGGTGGGGCAGGCAAGAGTGGAGGCCATACTGAGGGCCCTTGATCAATCAATTTCAATTGATATTTCTAGATCTGACTGTAAAGAAAGCAGGGACAGTGGGAGTTAAACATTTGACTTTAAGTACCAGGGAAAGAAGGCTTTGTCTTCATTTTAAAAAAAGAAGAACGTCCCCTGAACCTTTTTTTTTTGTATTTTGTGAGCCTTCAGTCAGAAGGCTCATATATCCATTGGATCTCTAAGTCATTGGATATCTTTATTTACAATTACTTGAAAAGGTAACAGGGGATTGGGCAGGGATGACTAGGAAAAATGCCTCAGTAATCACCATACTATCCAATAGCAATGGTGCCACCAAATTCTCCAATATAAATGGCTATCAAGTGTTATAGCGGATGGAACTACAATAAGAGATTGAAGAGAAGGGAACAACAATATTCTAACGAAAGAGGGCAATTTTTGTTTTGTTTCTATGTTGCTTGCTTTGTTTTATCTTGATTTAAAGAATACTGCAGGAGCAACAGAAGGAAAAGCAGTTAAGAACCTTTCTCTGCTTCAACATTAAGCTGTCACACGTCTTTTGGAGTATAGTCAGAGACTGTTATCTCATCATTTTAATCATTAAAACCTTTTATAGGGAAAGGAACAGGAAGGGTGACAAAGGACAAATTTAAATCCAGATTGGTATAATTTAGAATAGCCAATCATTCTGGGGAGAGGGTCTAAAGAGGGTTTTACATCTCTTGAGAAAATCTGGGTTTGGTTTCATGCGATTAGGTTTGTCATGTGTCGTCAACCGCAACAGAAAAGTGGGAGCAAACAGCTCTGGAGCATTCGGTACGATCACCATACAGTGGCGGCTATACCCCTTGGTGAAGACTGTGGGTGAGGGAGAGTGAGTTGGGCTTGAAGTTGTGAGGGGTTTTAACATTTGATTTTGTACCCCTCCGCCACCAGGCTGAATAAATATCCTTCCCTCCTAATCTACGCGTTAAGAAAATGTGACTGAGCTTGGGAGGAGAAACACAGAGGGAGAGAGACAGAGAGAAACCATAAAGCTGTGCAATTTTCTTTTGGCTTCCATACATTCTTAAGCAAGAACTACTGTGGAATAAAAGCCAAGCTAGATTATAAATGTCATGCTTTATTCCACTTTGGTTCATGTAGAATGGGCTACATGAAGTGAAGGGGACTTTGAAACAAATTCCAATCTAGAAACTTGAATGACTCAAAGATGTTTGATGATTTGATTCTTTCAAATGTCATCAAGGAACATACTATGTCATGAGAAATCTAAGGGGAGAGGCAAGAATCATGCTGAGGAATCGGAACAATCTTTAGCTATTCTATTGTGTTGGAACCCATCCTTCTACTAGGTCAAAATGCCCTGTACAGATTTGAAATTTGAATGAATAACTCCCTTTGAAGTTAACTTATTATGAATCAATAGTCATTGGAAAATGGGGAATCCAAACTCGGGGAATTCATTTTAGGTAAATCACTTATCCAACAACTTTCAGTATCTCCTAAAACTTGATGTTTAAGTTAACTTTTTTTTTAAATGAGGGAAATTGACTTTTTTTTTCTCCTCCCATGACTCTTGGTTTTTAGATGAGATATGGAAGAAATCAACATGTAACTATTTCTATCTACTATATTTTTCAAAAGAAAAGGGGTATAAAGTAAAAAGTATTCAACAAATTCAAGTTTTAATAAGTGTTCTATCAGGAATATTCAATTGCAGTTTTGTGGAATGGACTGAAACTCCACAAGTGTCTTCCCCATTAAAGTATGATTATCAAAAACCCTTCCTGAGAGTTGTGGATACACTGTGTGAGTTCAACAACAAAGTTTTTTTGTGTGTCTCTTATGTGTAATGGACTGTGGTACATTCTAAGGATATAAAACAAAAATGAAAATCAACTGGCTCTCAAGAAGCTTATACAGAACAAGTAGCATTTTTTAAATCTGAGTCCAAAACAGCACAGTAAAGGGTGGAAGGAAATATAAGTTTAATGTGCAGTCTCTTTGAGCAATGACCTGCCAACAGGTTCTGAGGAGAGGAAAATGGAATTCATGACTGATAGAAAAATAAACTATTTATGTAATCATAGAACAGAAAATAGATTTGTAAAAAAAAAAGTCTTTGAGCATAAGTTAATTTGAATGTGTAGATTTTGAATAGAAAAGGAGAATGCTGATCTTGGAGTCCTAGAGATATTAATTCTTTTGGAAAGAGGGAAGACAACATGACTTATTCCAAAGAGTATTTAGTTCTCAGGCAACAGTCAGCACAAGGTCTGTGTCCTTGTGGAACTGCTCAAGTTAGAAAACTCAACTGAAAGAATGGAAAGGTATACAATAAATTAAAGCTGGAAGTCCTCAAGAAATGAGAGGATTCCCTGACCCTGAGATGAGAACAGAGGGGATAAAAATAGCCAGGAAGAAAATGCTTCTCTTGATTCTCCTGTTGACCTGAGTCTGAAAGACTTATAAGGATCTCAGATTACATATGGGATCTATTCCTTGCTCTCTGTATGTGTGTGTGTGAGTGTGTGTGTATGTGTGTGTGTGTGTGTATGTGTGCACATGTGTGTGTTTCTGTCTCTCTCCCTCTCTCCTTTCAATTATTCTCAGCTCAGATGTGATATCTGTCACATCTGGCCTGCTAATCTTTACAAAACAAACATTAAATAAGAGGTTCCTGTGGGTCTGAATCATCCTTTCTTCACTTCTCTCTCATCTTATTTAAAAATAGAATTCATGATTATTATTATTTTTGTGGCAGGGAGAGTTTTGACTTTTTTTGGTTCCTTTCTCTACCTTAGAGATAAATAAGCTTTTTGACTATCATTTTAAATAGTATAATACATATATATCTTTTTTTTTCTTTGCCTTCTTTTTTTTCCTTTTGGAAAGAGAGGAGGATGGCTGGGAAAGGGGAGGTGGTAATAGGCTGGGGTATGCCTGCCCCCTGCAGGCTGCTCAGTACACTCTGTTCTCAGGGCTGTTTACTATGCGGGCCGCAGGCTTTGGGCCTTTGAAGGGTTGAATACCATCTTTTGATTTACCATGGTTGATGGTGAAGAGCTTAAGAACTCAAATACATGTAAAAAAAAAAAAAACCCAGCAAAGAGTAAAACAAAATCCAAAATAATAAGACCACAACAAAAAGAGACAGAACCAATGGATATCAAATGATTTGGGAGGAAAATACATTTTATCGCAAAAGTTGAAACTGGAAATTAAACACGTAGTAAATGAATGAATCACTACTCAAAACAGTCCTTTGTTTCCCATGTATTCTAAAATTCTAATTTAGTTTGTCTCTATGCTACTAGCTAACCTTGATCAGACTGGTCCAATCCACATTATATTACCATAAGAAATCATCTGAGTTTTAGGTATGGTCTACAATTTAGTATCTAACATCTCTGTTGGTTCAGGTGAGTTTTAATTTACTCATGTCTTTTACAGATCTTGTCACTAAAGTCTTCTTCAAGTAGTTATGAGCCCAACATAGGCTAAAAACTCAGAAAACTTCATCTTCCTCACATATTTCCACCACTATTCAACACTGAATAGCTGGCCTGAGGTTTCCTAGCCATTCAGTAAAAGATCTTCTGGTTAGGAGAAATAGAATCAGAGCATAGTTTTCTCTGAAACCAAAAAAAGGTCACCACACATTTTAGCGAGCAGATGCAAAAAAAATGGAGATAAGTGAATCATTCAATGGGGACGATGGCATTAATGGCTAAATCCAAAAGATTCCTGCTAGAGGTAAGTATAGGTAAAAAAGAGAGCTTGGAAACTCCTCGTGAAGGTGAAATAATCTATCCTGTTGCCACTAACCAACACTAGGGAATAATGCATGTACATGATTTGAAGAGAACACAGTAGTGGGGGAGAGTATACAACAGCAGATCACCTCAGCACAAAGCACTGTTGGTTGATGGACTAGAGCCACAGGGAGTGACAGCAAACACCCATTTTATTTATACAACAGTTCATGTCAAAAGCCATAGACTTATAGAATCATTTCTCCAGTTTGGAAGTCAGAGGCAAAAAGTTCTGTCACTTCATTTGGGGTAGATGGGAACAAATGTCATCAAATTATTGGTCTTTTCTGGCCCACATTATGGCAGTCAAAAATAATGCATCTCCCCATGGGCCTTCACACCCTGGATCTTCCCTATTCCTATGTTCTACTTTTCCTTCCAGTCCCATTTTTTTCCTGCCCTCTCTTTACTCTCACATTGGACTGTTTTGGGTGGTGAAGAAGGAAGCTGTTTAATGAGGAGGTGATTGATCAAAAGATGGACCAAAGTAGCATGTCTTACACAAAGCTAATCGATTCAAAAGACCAAGAAAGGAAACTTAAAAAAAAAAAAGACATAAGTAAAAAGGAAATCACCACTATCCATAACCAGAAATTGACATCAAAACTTCATGCAGCAACACAGAGAGGTGTTGTTGTTTAGTTTTGTTTTTTTTTAAGTATGCTTAGCTTTATTAACAAGTTTTCAGCAGCTATCATTTCAAAAAAAAAAAAAAACAAAACAAACAGAAGGAAACCAATCCACTTAAAACAATTGGAAAAAATGAAGAGAAGGAAAGAAAAGGAACACAAGCCCAAATTGAGTGGCTGAGGTTCTTCATACGATACCTAGGTTCACCATGAGCTTGACACGACCCCCATCCAGCTCCAGGCGTAGAGTGTCAGCTGAATCCCTGGAAGTGGTGGCAACCAGCAAGCCATAAGCACGCTGGGACATGAAACGGAAAGAAACATCCTCAGCCTCCGTGTGCATGACCATGGGCATGATAATCTTCATGTACATGCTGCCATCATAGCTCAGGATAGAAGCCTCTGCCAAAGAGAAAAGATAGCCGTATTAGAAAAGAGAGGAAGACAAGCAACAGGCAGAGAAATTGTATTTTCCTTCTGTTTCCTGCTACTGGGACCATTTTCCCAGACTAACTTCTTATCACTGTCTTTCACATACTTTACATTCTAATTAAGCCAGGCATCTCAGTGGGTAGAGTTCTGGGCCCAGAGTCAGAAAGCTCTCAGTTTATCTCCAGCCTCAATTACTTAACAGATGAGCCATAGCCTCATTGGGCAAGTCATTCACCCTTTGTTTGTCTCAGTTTCCTCGACTGTAAAATATAGATTAAAATAGCAACTACCTTCCAGGGAGATGCTATGAGAATCATATGAAACATAGGCCCTGGACTCAGGAGGACCTGAGTTCAAATCCAGTCTCAGATATTAGCTGTGTGACCCTGGGCAAGTCATGTAACTCTAATTACAGAGGGAGGGAGGGAGGGAGGGAGAGAGAGAGAAAGAGAGAGAGAGAGAGAGAGAGAGAGAGAGAGAGAGAGAGAGAGAGAATGATATGAGATAATATTTATAAAATTCTTAACATAGTGCCTAGCAAATAGTAAGCACTAAAAAAATGATTGTTCCCTTCCCCTTCCCTTCTCTCTATATAACATTCCATTTCCTGTCTCTTCTCTTTTGCACAGGGGCCTCAACCCCCATTCTTAGAATGTCCTCCCTTCTAACCTCCATCTCCATCAGACTCTCCCAGTTGCTAGTATTCTCTCCATCTTGATTTTTTTAAATTACTTTGTGTTAGATATTATGTGTACCTATCTACACAGTGGTATTCTAGTAAATATTCAACAACCAGCTCTCCGAGTGGGGGGAAAAAGGTATGCATGCAACACTTTTAAGATTAGTCTGCATTATTAGCAGTCTTTCTATCACTTTCTTAAGTCTAGACAATTAACAGAACAATAAATCAAGTCCTGATGTGCTAAGTTTGCCAGTTTCCAAAAAGTAAGCAACAGTCCTCAAGACTCTGTTAGAATTGGCTCCAGAATATCCTTATCTGTATATATTTTCCACCTCACTTCCTCAAGTAGAATGTAAACACCCTTAGGGCACAGATTCTTTGACTTCGACTTTTATCTTTGTATCCTCAGAGCTAAGAACAGTATTGTTGGGCCTACTAGATGCTTAATAAATGCTTAAGAATTTAACTGATCTTATCACTTTCCTTTGTTCATTGGAATAGTAAATCTTTTTTAAAAATTTATTTATTCTTTTACTTTTAGTTTACAACATTCAGTTTCACAAGCTTTTGAATTCCAAATATTTCCTCCTCCCTCTCCCTTCCCCCACCCATGGTGGCATGCAATGTGATATAGGTTCTACAAATACCTTCACATTCAACATTAGGCAAGCTGTAAAGGATAATAACCAATGGAATGAACAATTATAAAGAAGGAAGAAAACAAAACAAAATAGAGAGAGAACAAGTAGTTCGCTTCAATCTGCATTCAGGCTCCATAAATCTTTCTCTGGATGTGGCTAGCCTTTTCCATCATGAGTCCTTTGGAGTTGTCTTATAACCTTGCATTGCTGAGATGAGCCCAGTCTATCAAAGTCAATCATTACAGATAAGATGTGTCTGTAATTATGTAGAATGTTATCCTGGTTCTGCTTCTCTCACTCAACATCAGTTTATATACGTCTCTCCAGTTTATTATGAAATCTGTCTGCTCCTCATTTCTTATAGTACACTAGTGTTCCATTACATTCATGTACCACAACATCTTTAGCCATTCCCCAATTTAGGGGCATTCCCTTGATTACCAATTCTTTGCCACCACAAAAAGAGCTGCTATAAATATTTTTGTAGACATACAGGTCCTTTTCCCACTTACATGATCTCTTTGGGATAAAGCCCTAGAAGTGATGTTGCTGGGTGAAAGGGTATGTACATTTTATACCCCTTTGAGCATATTTCCACATTGCCCTCCAGAATGGTTGGATCAGTTCATAACTCCATCAACAATGCATTAGTGTTTCAATTTTCCCACATCTTCTCCAGCATTTATCATATTCCTGTTTTGTCATGCTAGCCAATCTGACCGGTGAGATGTGGTACCACAAAGTTGTTTTGATTTGCTTTTCTGTAATCAATAGTGATTTTTCATAGGATTACATATATCTTTAATTTCTTCCTCTGGAAACTGCCTGTTCATATTCTTTGACCATTTATCAATTGGACAATGACTTATATTTATATATTTGGCACAGTTGTCTGTATACTTTAGAAATGAGTCCTTTATCAGAGACAGTGATTGCAAAAAATCCTTCCCAATTTTCTGCTTCCCTCCTAATCTTGGTTACATTGGCTTTGTTTGTATAAAAACTTTTCAATTGTAACCAAAATTATCTATTTTGAATTTTGCAATGCTTTCTATCTCGTTTGGTCATAAAATCTTCCCTTCTCCATAAATCTGACAGGTAAAATATTCCTTGCTCTCCCAGACTGCTCAGAGTATTGGCCTTTATATTTAGATCATGAACCCATTTAGACTTTATTTTGGTGCATAGTGTAAGACATTGGTCTATGCCCAGTTTCTGCCATACTATTTTCCAGTTTTCCCAGCAGTTTTTGTCAAATAGTGAGTTCTTATCCCAGAAGCTGGAGTCTTTGGATTTATAGAACAGTAGATGACTATAGTCATTGACTACTGTGTCTTGTGTACCTAATCTCTGGAATAGTAAATCTTAGAGAGAAAAAAATATTCTACAGGTAAATGTTTCAAAACTTTACTAGAATTCTGATGCGTATTTCCTTCTCTAGGGAATAGGAGGAACAGGAACAGAGTTGGACTTCCCCCCAACAGGTTATTTGTTGGCCTACAGAGGAACCAGTGCCTTGAAAATCTTTATAGGAAGCTAATGAGAAGATGTGGGATTTCACACTCATCTTAACTCTGCCTGCTCATCAGTCCTATTACTGGACCTTAATCTTGTCTGTTATCTAACACCTGCTATAGAACTGCCCATGAAAGAGCATATGAGAATCTTACTCCAAAACTTGAAAAGTTGAACATGTTGACAACATGTGTTTCTTCATTCAAGTTTATGATGCAGCTTAGTCATTCAGCAAACTTTTCTGAGTGCCCATTGTGTCTATGATTTTGTGTAGGCTATACATATATGTGTCTTTATGTATACGGATATGTATATACATACGTGTGTGCATATATGTGTGTATACACACATACATAATAATGTATATAGCACATTTTTTTGTTCTTTGCTCATTTTTCAGTGGTGTTTGACTCTTTGTGACCCCATTTGTGATTTTCTTGGCAAAGATACTGGAGTGGTTTGCCATTTCCTTCTCCAGCTCATTTTACAGAAGAGGAAACTGAGGCAAACAGGGTTGAATGACTTGCCCAAGGTCACATGGCTAGGTTTTTTTTTGTTGTTGTTTTTGTTTTCCAAAGTCAGGTCCTTCTGACTCCAGGGCCAACGCTCTACTCACTGCACCACCTAGCCGCCCCTTGACTTCAATTTCTGGGAAAATTCTAATGTAAAAAGAGATCATTAATAAACATTTAGGAAAACAAGCGGCTATCACAATGAACTAGCTTGTCTCCTTCATGGTCAGCTCATGCTCAGACTAGTCTCCTTTATCCACAGGATTCTTAAACAGTTAGAGAACAGCACCGTGATCAATGCCATTTACCTAGATTTCCAGGGAGTCTCCTACTATTTTTGTGGAAAAGATGAGGATAGATTTAAAAATAGCTAAATCCCCTGACTCAGAGAACAGTGATAATAGTCTCTTGTGACATTCCATTAGCAAGTCTTTAGTAGAGTGCCTTAAGGATCAGTGGCCAACTGGACATTTAAAATTTTTATGAGTTACTTGAATAAAGACATAGATGGCACACTTATCAAATTACAAATTACATTGTATGACAGAATCAGGATCCAAAAAGATCTTGGCAGACTGGATGACTGGGCTGAAACTACTAAAATTAAATTTAATAGAGGCAAATATAAAGTCTTATATTTTAATTCAAGCCAAAAATCAATAAGTACAAGAGGAAGAATGGTTAGATAAGGAGTTTATCTGAAAAAGGATCTTGGGAGTTTAGCAGCCTACAAACACATGAGTCCCCAGAAGGATATCATAGTCAAAAAAGCTAATACAATCAGATGCTAAATTAAGAAAGGCATAGTATCCTGAACTAGGGAGGTCATAGTACCATTGGGTTGTTTTCTGCTAAAACCTTATCTGAAGTGTTATGTTCAATTCTGAGCCACACATTTTAAGGACATCTATATAGGAAGGGAAGGATAGAAAGGGAACAATCACTGATTAGGTACCCACCCTGTTCCAGGCACATTGCTAAGCACTTAACAAATATTACATCATTTGTGAGATGACATGTGACAGTTGCATTCAATGACTTAAAAAGCAATCAGGTGGAAGAGGGAATGGGTTTCTTTAGTGTGACTCCAGAGAATAGAAGTAGATACAATAGGTAGAAGTGGCAAAGAAGCAAATGTAGGCACTGATGTTGGGAAAACATTTCCTAATAAGTGTTGCTGTTGTTATTGTCACTATTAGGTCATTTGAGTCCTGTCTGACTCTTCACAGCTCCATTTGGGGTTTTCTTGGCAGAGATACTAGAGTGGTTTGTCATTTCCTTCTCCATTTCATTTTACAAATGAGGAAATTGAGGCAAACAGGGTTAAGTGACTTGCCCAGGGCCACATAGCTAAGAAATGTCTGAGGTGAATTTGAACTCAGCAAGATGAGTCTTCCTGACACCAGGTCTAGTGCTCTATCCACAGCATCACATAGCTGTCCCTCTAATAAGTAAAGCTGTTCAAAAAGTGAATTCATGGGTTTCCCTTTACTGGAGAGCATTTTTTCAAGGAAAGGCAGGATGACCATTTTTATAGATTTTTTTAGTAGAAATTCTTTCTTTGGACTAGATGGTCATTGAGGTCATTCTAAACCTAGAAAAACTGTGATTAGTATGTAATAAGTTACATGACAGAAGATTAAACTAAGTACCATGAGAATTTAGGGGAAGAAGAAAACACCTTCTGCTAAACAAATCTATCAAAACTTCTAAGCTGAAACTTTAGAGGTTGAGTGTAATTTTAATACTTGAAGATAGAGGAATGTAAGAATTCCCAGGCAGAGAACATTAGCAATGGTGGAGAAGTATAGAAATTGTGAAAGTGATACACAAAGTTGGAGCTTATTAAATTCATGTTGATTTGAATTAAAAACCTTAGAACTGCAGTGTGTGTTTATATGAGTTAGTAGGAAAGGAGACTGGAAAGTCAATTTAAATTAAGACTGGTTTAAGAGGGTCTTGAAGCCAGGATAAAGATTTTTACTTTATATAGTAGGAAGGAAATAACCAATTATTAAGTACCTATTCTGTGCCAGGCAAAATGCTAAGCATTTGATCCTTATAACAACCCTAGGATTTAAGCGCTATTATTATTCCCATTTTATAATAAAGGAAATTGAGGCAGACAGAGGTTAAGTGACTTGCTTAAATCACATAGCTAGTAAGTATCTGATGCTAGATTTGAATTTGAGCATTCCTGATTCTAGGCCTAATGCTTTATCCTCTGCATCACCTAGCTTCCCTATAGACAACAGGGAACCATTCCAGTTTTAACAGCTGTGTTTTAGAAAGATTAGTTTGTGGCACCTAGAAGTGATCAGAGTTGGAAGGCACCTCTCCTTCTAAGGTGACTTTTCATCTATTCTATATTTATCTTGAATATAATGTTTCCCAAAAGTCTTAGTGAAGTTTAAAGCTTTGATAACTAAAACCATACTAAGACTTTTGTGACATCCATGTATGTATAGGTGGTCTTCCCCATTATAATATAAGCTCCTTAAGAGTAGGAACTGGTTTTTTTTCTTCCTTTTTCTTTGTATCTGCAGCACTTGGTATAGTAAGTGTTCAATAAAGATTTGGTGATTGAAGGACAGAAACAAAGAACCTAAAAACAAAGCATCCCATTAAAAAAAAAACACTTATAATAGCCTTCAACACATAACAATAGAAGTCCTCCTTCAGAAGAAAATAAATATGCTTATACCCACTTTCAAAATGCAATCTGAACAAAAAAAAAATAGGAACATATGAAGCCCAAGAAGTTAGAAAGCAATTTAAAACAAAGATGCATAGATAAAGCTATGTAGACGTAGACATGGAGAAATAGAGAGATATCAATCAATCAATAAAGACTTGTTAAGCACTTGCTATGTGTCAGATACTGTGCTAACCATTGGAGCTACAGAAAGAGGCAAAAGACAGTAGCTGCCCTCAAGGAGCTTACAATCTATTGAGGAAGATAGCATACAAACACATATGTACAAATTGGGCTATATACAGGTTAAATAGAAAATAATTAGCAGAAGGAAGGCACTAGAAATAAGAAGCATTGGGTAAGGTTTCTAGTAAAAGATAGAATTTTAGTTGCTACTTAAAGAAACCAGGATGCATATACCTGCTTTAAATTGTTTGCTCCTAGTTATATAAACACACACATTGCTTTAAACTGTTTTTTTTTTGTTTGTTTTTGTTTTTTTATTAAGCAATTGGGGTTAAGTAACTTGCTCAAGGTTACACGGCTAGTCATTATTTATGCGTGGGTGCTCATTTTCTGAGGCCGGATCTGATCTCGGGTCATCCCAACTCCGAGGCCAGCGCTCTTACTCACTGCGCCACCTAGCCGCCCCTTTAGGGCAATTGGGGTTAAGTAACTTGCCCAAGGTTACACGGCTAGGGTTTTTTGTTTGTGTGGATTAAGTGTCGGAGGCCATCTCCGAACTCAGGTCCTTCTGACTCCAGGGCCGGCGCTCTATTCACCGCGCCACCTAGCCGCCCCTTTTGTTTTGTTTTTAACTGCTATGGTGACTGATATTATTTTGTTCTGGTTGCATTTCACAAATGGGTATAGGCTTATTTATAGAGTTCTTAAGGGAGTCTCTTTTTTTGTTATGAGTTTAGGACCATTGTAATAGCTTTTTAATGGTATACTTTGTCTTGAGTTTCAATCAATCAACAAGCATTTATTAAGTACTCACTGTTCCAAGAGCTATTTGAAGTACTGAGAATACAAAGAAAAATAAGAACAGCCCCTCTCCTTAAGTAGTTTATATGCTAGTAAGAGATACTATCTACCTACCTACCTACCTACCTACAATTGGGACACATAGGAAATTTCATTAACTATGCATATTTTCAAGAAATGAAATGAATGGAACTTTTAACATTTTATTTAATTAGTATAAATTTTAACCATGATAATTTAATACAGAATAAAAGCTTTCATTAGCTATTAGGGACTATTTTCCATATTAATGAGATTAATTTAATTAATTAATGAGATTTCCTATGTATCTCTTATGTCTTCCTATGAAATCTCATTTATGCTAATTAAATAAAATGTTGAAAATTTCATTCATTTCTTTTCTTTCTTTCTTTTTTTTTTTTTAAAGCAATTAGGGTTAAGTAACTTGCTCAAGTTACATAGCTAGTCATTTTTATGTGTGGGTGCTAATTTTCTGAGGAAGGAACAGATCCCAGGTCCTCTGGACTCCAGGGCGGGCACTCTTACTCACTGCACCACCTAGCCGCCCCTATTTCATTTCTTGAAAATATGCATAGTTAATGAGTTTTCCTATGTGTCCAGACTTTAGGGATATATATAATAGTATATACAAGATAAAGAGAGACTATTTCTGCCTTATTCATATATGTGCACACACTCCCCACGTGCATATATTTGTGTGTATGCATATATGTGTATGTATATGTATGTGCATATACATACCTATATACATACACATATGTGTACATATATGCACACATGCATCCAGCTAGGTGGTACAATGGATAGGGTGCTGGACTGGAGTCAGAAAGAATCTTCCTGAATTCAAATCCAACTTTAGACACTTACTAGCTGTGTGAATTAACCTTGTTTGCCTCAGTTTCCTCATTTGTAAAATGAGTTGGAAATGGCAACTACTTCAGTATCTTTGCCAAGCAAACTCCAAATAGGGTCATAAAAAGTCAGACACAATTGAACAATAACAACATTAAAAGTGTGTGTGTGTATATATGCATGTGTGTATACATACATATACACATATGTGTGCATTTATGTGTATGTATATATGTATACACACATAGGTATGTGTGTCTGTATATTGCTTGTGTATACATATGCCTATGTGCATGTATAAATGTATAACCATCTACATACATATGTATATATCTACATCTATACATATAATAATACATACACATATACATACATAGACACACACTGTGACTGACCTAGAAGGGAGTTATATAAAGCCACAATGTGACTATCAAAATTGTCAATTGTTAAGTCAAGTATACAGGTGTGACCAGACAGCTCATGAAAAATCACATGCCCTCCTTACTGTCAAGTGCTAGAGGCTGTACCTTTGTGTTTGATGGCTATTGTCATGCTACTTTTTGCTCTGAAAAGGACTTGCCCTAAATCCAATTCATTGAACAACTCCTTCCTACTGGTAACAAGGAAGTCCACAGCATTTCTGTTTCATATTCTGATATGAACCAGCATAATCATCCTTCTTATGATAAAGATGCAAAAGAAAATCCCAGAAAAAATGCAGACCAGGGGTTCTTAGTTTTTTTTTTGTTTGTTTGTTTTTGTTTTTGTTTTTTTATGATCTGCATCACTCAAATAGAATGAAGACTTCACAAAGGCAGGTACTATTTTTGTTTTTGTCTTTGTAAGCCCAATGCCTGGCACACAGTAGGCACTTAAGAAATGAATGAGTAAATGCATGAATGAATTAACAGTCCCTGTCCTCAAAAGGTTTACATTCTATATGAGGAGACAGCAGGTACACAGAAGAACAAACAGAAGTACTTGCAGATTTGTTTTCCTGGAGCATAGGTGAGTTTATTTCACTCTATGCTCAGAAAATGGCTCCCTATTACCCACCCAAAAAAGACCAAAATTTCTTTGCCTGGCATTTAATATCCTCTATAATCTGAACACTAAAGTACCTTTAAAGTCCCATCTCATCCTATTCAATCTTATAATAACTTTGTTCCAGATAACCTGGATCATTCATCTTCACTTCAACATGATCGATATTTTCCAACATTGATACTGTAGCCAACTCTTTTCCATGATTGAAGAAAGGTATTCCAGAAGTATCTACATGCTTTTGGAATAGTCTTCTCCAGTCTTATTCTATTAAAAGCTACCCATCTTTTAAGACCCAGCTCAAGAAATCCATCTTCTATGAAGGATTCTTTGGTCTTTCTAGATAAAACTGACTGCTGTTACCTCATCTCAGAGCATTTAATGGACTCCTCAAGTAAATGTCCTTTTATAATTTATGTCATATTTAGCTGTGCACATAGTTTAACTTGCACTACGAGATAATAAGTTTCTTGGGGAAACAGAATATTTTATTTATTATATCTTCCAACTACCTTATATGGTGTGTTGAACATAGAAAAGTACTTACTAATTATTCAGACATAGTAGGTATTTAATAACTACTCAAACACACAAATATATGCATATAACATGTAGCTATTAAGTACTATGTCTAAATAATTAGCAAATATCAATGTACAATATATCACATAGATATATATTTATGTGTATGCATATATGTATATATACACATACTGTAGTTAGGTAGTTATTAAGTAAATACTATGTCTAAATAATTAGTATTATGTGCAATGCACTATACAAGGCATTTAAAGGAGTTTATAAGATTAATGAGACAGTCTGTTTCCCCAAGTAATTTGTGTGTACATACCTATGCACACATATCTGTGTATGTACATATGTATGTGTGTATGTATATAACTCCCCCCACCCTTGTAGAATGTAAACTTTTTAAAGGTAGAGTTTCTTTCATTTTTTCCCCATCAAGTACTTAAACCAGTGTCTTATACATAGAAGGCACTTAATAAATGTTTATTGAATTGAATTAAATAAGTGTTTGTCAAATAGATACATTTATTTAATGTATATCACACACCAGGATTGGCTAACGACTTTCTATTAGGATATTCTTGATGTTTACCTTGGCTTCTGATTTTATCCCATAGCATTTCTTTTCTCTGTTATAAACTTTTACTTCCTGATAAATCATTCTGCTTTCAAGCACATGCTTCTTCTCCAGTCAAGAGGTGGTGGTGATGGTAGAATAATTAACATGATTAATTATTGTGGCATTTAAATAAATACATTTGTGTACTGATTATTTATTGGCTGGCAAAGATGACAAGAAAGTTCATCAATTCTTCTGCCCTATTATAAAATCAATGGTCTCTCTGTTGAGTCTAAAGTCCCTGCCAATGAAGAAAAAAGGCTAGAGAATTTATTCCTACAATGTGTAAGTTGGTCTGGGACCTAAGTATTGAACTATGGAGGAGAACTTAGTATAAATAACCCATTGTACAAATTAAACATTTTGAGATAAGCAATGTATCAGATAAAGGAGAGGGTTCTGACTCCCTTTTTAGAAGCAACCAGATTATATGAGTCCTGAGGTTTCTATGAAAACAAACTCTCAGTTTTCAGACATATTTATTATTTTTTCTTAAGTTAAAATTTTCTTGCAGATTCTTTTTCTTTTTTAGCAGATCATTTCAGCAGGTCATCCTAGTCTCTCCTAATTCCTTTATTTCCTTCTCTCTAATGTGTGTGTGTGTGTGTGTGTGTGTGTGTGTGTGTGTGTGTGTGTGTGTATGTGTGTATGTATAGTCTCTTCCATTTGAATGTGAACTCCTTGGGGGCAGTGACTCGTACATAGTAAGTGCTTAATAAATGTTTGTTGACTGACAGAAATGAAGGAAAAAGGATTGGACTTGATGATCTCTGATGTCCCTTTGAGCTCTAAGAGCCTAAATTCTTATTATACATAATAATCTGATTCTATCTCAAAATCTTTAGTCTTACAGTAAGCACACTGCATGGTTCTGGATATTGCTTTGGATGTAAGTAAACTCCAATCAGGAAGGAAGACTGAGTGCTGTACAGGAAACAAGCTGTGGCAGATGAATGCTGTAGAGGCATTCCTGTTCCCCAAGCCTGCTAGACATATCTGACTATAGATATAAATCTTCTAGCCATAGCTTTACTCCCTAGGAGAGAGAGTGAGAGTTTTCATCCCTTTGAAGGCCCATGAACAGAACCACCATGATTCTGGGAAGAAATTAAGTAAGGGGAAAGGGCCAAAACTGGAGCGTCAACACACAATTGATGTGAGTATGCTGACGAATGCTGAATAGCTGTGAAAATCAATAGGTTATTATGAATGATTAGGCTCCCATTCTGCCTAGATACTTGTGCTTTCCAGTTCTAATTTTGTGCTTGGCATATCAAGCAGTGATCCCTTCATTCCCCTCCCATGAACCCATCAGACCCAACACCTATTTCTGGGGATTGAAGGTAGTAATTGTTCCCTTCTTTTATTCTAGGTCCCTTATGAGGAAATAAACCAGACGCTAAAAGCCAAGGTTCTGGGGAACACTATCTTTACATGTCCCCCAAATCCCTAACCCTGACTAGAAAATTATATATTTATATCAGACTAATGATCACCATGTGCCAACACTACCCATAGGAAACCTACCTTATTTCTAGTTAGGACTGATTCCTGGGAATTTTATGAAATTCCACCCTTCTATGTTTGCAGCTCAGGAACAATATTCTTCATGAATCCTTTCCTAATCCTGACAAGTGCTAATGACCTCCCTCCCAAATTTGTGTACAACTACTTTGTGTGTGTGAATGTTGTACATGTTTATTCGTGTACTTTTCTACCCTGTCAGAATGTAAGCTCTTTGAAGGACTATTTCACTATCTGTTTTTGTATCCCCAGTTTCTACTACACAGTAGTACTCTCAAGAAAGGCTGATTGGTTGATTGATTTCCGGGGAATGTTTTTTTTTTTACCTTCCAGGTCAAAATTCATCATCTTCAAAACAATGAGGCAATTATACCTGTGAACAATACCTGAGCATCATAGCTCTAGATCTAGAAGGGACCTCAGAGGTCATCTAGTTTAAACCCTGCAATTTGAAGATTAAAAAAATAAGTGAGGCATGGAGAGGTTTAAGTGACTTAGCCATAATGACTACCTCATACTGGTAGTAAAAAAAGAGGCAGGATTTGAATCTAAGTCATCTGACTATTGGTAAAACCAATGCAATTTCCCCTGTAGAACTCTCTAGTAAGGTATCAGCTACTTTGGGGATCCATGTCTTTAACTCTGTCCAATCACAGTTTCCATTAACGTGTTACTGTTCCATAAAGCATACATAATAGCATAGTATTTGCATATAGTAGGCACTAGGTAAATTTTTGTTGAATTTAAATCAGTTTTCCCTTCTCCACAGAGCACCCTATTCCATACTAGATATTGTTTTTACCCCTGGTCTTTTATAGCTTCTTTTAGAGCATCCTATTCCATACTAGATGTGGTTTCTATCCTAGATTTTTTCATATATTTTTATATTTATATAATAATCCCTGCTAGACCATGATTTAAAACACAACTCCAAGAATACCTTCAAAGGAGATGAGGCAAATACCATTCCTCAGGGGAACATCATCAAATTGATGATTTAGCATTCATCATCCATTCATTATTTCCAATCTACTTGCCTTCCTCTGTCATTCCAGTAAGTTAGGTGATTACTCTTTGAGTATTCTCTCCATCACCAAAATCATCTATTTGGTGGCCTAGCACCTACATATTTCCCATGCTGTCCAATTCTATCTATCCCATGTTTTATTGCTTACTTCTCCACTAAACCAGACTCTGCCCAGCATCCCCTTCAATCATGTTCATCATTTTGAATGATGATTCAAATTTCAAAGGAATTCAAGATTTGAGTTATTCTGGATTTTTAGTATAGACAGAATAAGTTTCTAATACCTCAATCATTTTACAGCAAATATATAGATTTTTGCCAGATATAAAGAAAAACCTCCAAATAAGTAGATCTGTCCAAGTGGGCTATCTATGGAGGCAACAGTTTCTTTATCACTGGATGCCTCCAAACAGAGTATGAATAACCATTGTGGGTATGATGTAGAGAAGAATTGTGATCAACAGCTGGACGACATGACTACTAAAGTTCCTTCCCATTCTGAAATTCTGTTATTATAGAGGAATAAGGGTATGAGTACCCAGGACCTGGGAAAGACAAGTCAGGAAGACCAATTAGGAGTCAAGATGAGGGCCTAAACAAAGGAGGTGGTCATGTGAGTTGCTAAAAGAGGATAGGTTCAAGAGATATTGTGGAAGTAGAATTGACAAGGCTTAGTAGTTGATTGGATAGGGAAATATAGGAAAGGCCTTTAGCAACCAAGAAAAAGCACTACTCTGACATAGCAGTTGCCCCAAAGATTCAAAGTGAGTCTCCTGGATACCTGGAGAATAATGCCTTCACATCAAGTTCTTTATCCTCCCTCAGTAAGGGAATACGTAAGGCAAAGGCACTGAAGATATCATTATAGAAGATCTCAAAACCTTTCAGAAAGCCATATTCCTTTTATACCATGGATGATCATTCATAATAGGTAATGATTGGCCTATTAATGCTTTGTTATTGTTGTTTTTTCAACTGTTTTTCAGTCATGTCTGACTCTTGTGACCCATTTGGGATTTTCTTGGCAAAGATCCTGGAGTGGATTGCCATTTCCTTTTCCAGATCATTTTATAGGTGACAGAACTGAGGCAAACAGGATTAAGTGATCTGTCCAGGGTCACATAGTTAATAAGTATCTGAGGTCAGATTTGAACTCAGGAAGATGAGTCTTCCTGACTCCAGGCCCAGGACTTTATCTACTGTATCACCTAACTGCCTCCTTAATGCTTAATACACCCTAAAATATCCACCTTTCCCAAGAAACTATCCCCGGTGCTGTCATCATATCCAACCAAGTTTGGCTGCTGTTTCCAGCCCCAAAATGACACACCCCCTAGCACTTTTATGTCTCCTTATTCCAGATTAGCCTGTAAGACATCTCTGTTTATCCCTCTTGCCTTGTTGTTGCAGTTATCTAATCTAGACCTGCATTATTGATCCCATCCTGTTTAATTCTATCTCATCTCCTCATTTGTCCTGGTACTAGCATGGTTTCCTGACCAAACATTCATCTACAGCCCTGACTTTATCTCAGACTCAGAGATCTAGTAACCACCAGACCTGTAGGTATCGGCTGCAGACTTTTCTGCATTCCACTCCTTACCGCTGAACAGTCATGTGGCGGAACTAAGCAATTATCACTACCTGTAGGTGTGCCCTGCCCATCCTTCCTCAGATTCATTTAGGGTCAGAAATAGTCCCAAATATTGAATCTTTAAACCAAAGGATGATAACATAACCTATCTCCCTTCCTACTTAACCTCTATATTTCCTGTACATACAAGACTTCTTACAATCTTCCTGTCATTGTCCTTACCAACTCTTCTGATTCATGCTTATTTCTCTGTTCTACAGAAAATATTTCCCCCAAGCAGATGCCTACTTCTCCAGCCCAAAATGAGTGACTCTTAAACAGTACAGAAACCTACTAGGGGACAAAAACCTGTGTTTTGAATCAACAATTAAAAGCCAACATCTCTTAGTCCTCCAAGGTGTAAACAGGCTTTTAGTGAACTTTGCAAAGTCATTGCAAAAGGCTTCTTTTTCCTCCCTTGTGGGACAAGAAAGTGAAGAAGTACTCATCTACCATATCTCCCAACATGGCAAGGCAGAGAATGAGAGCTGGTCTAATAATGCATTAGTGGAATTATAGGATCTTGGGTGTGGGATTGCATAATCTTTATGATTTTTAAGATCATAGGACTCAGAAGGAAAGAACAATGGAAATAATTGAACTCCTTCATTGGATAGGTGATAAAACAAGGCTTGTAGTTAAACCAAAATTATTGATTTGCCTAAGGTGACAGGTAGAAATCAGCAGTCAGAACTTGAATCTAAGTCCTTTGAGTTCAGATATAGTGCTCCTTTAGCAACTAAAGGATTAGAATTTATCTGTGAAAATCTCTCTTATTGGAACACAGAACTTCAAAGAGTTGGTAATCGAGAATAGATGACTTTAATGAGTGATGTTTGTCAGCAACTCACCAGTATGAAAGGAAAGAGCACTTAGTAAGAATGTTGATGCTGGGAGCAGTTAGGTGGTGCAGTGGATAGAGTGCTGGCCCTAGAATCAGGAGGACCTGAGTTGAAATTTGTCCTCAGACACTTACTATCTATGTGACCCTGGGCAAGTCAGTTAACCCCAGATTGCCTCCAAAATAAAACAAAAATATTTATTGGGGCAGCCAGGTGGCACAGTGAATAGAGTACCAGCCCTGGAGTCAGGAGTAACGGAATTCTAATTTGGCCTCAGACCCTTAACATATATTAGTAGTGTAATCTTGAGCAAGTCACTTAACCCCAAGTGCCCTGCCTTCCCTCCTCCAGAAAGAAAGAAAAAAAAAAGAATGTTGATTCTGGAAGAGCTATTAATGAATGTGATTCCTTCACTGTTTAGGGTTATCTAACCACTCTACTAAATATGTGGGAAGGTGGAAAAGGTAGGCAGGATAGTGTTGGGGGAAGGGGTAAGCAGTGACTCTGAATTCAGAGGCATGGGTTTAAATCCCTACTCTAGTTCTTTATTACCTGTGTAACCACATAAGAGTCATTGAAGAATGGTTGAATAAGATGAGGGGTCAGCAGACTATGTCTCACAGACCAAATCCCAAATTGCCAGCTATTTTTACTCATCCATTGAAGTAAAAGATGCTACACACAGGAGTTCCCATTGTAATTGTACTGTAATAACTAATATATAGCCAATCATTTATTGTACTGAAAGGAAGGTAGGTGGTCCAGTAGATTAGAGAATTAGACCTAGAGGTAGGAAGACCTGAATTTAAATCCAGTGTCAGACACTTACTATGTTCTATGACCTGGGCAAAGTCACTTAACCTCTGTCTACCTCAGTTTCTTCATCTGTCAAATGGGTATAATAATAGTACTTGCTTCCCAGGATTGTTGTAAAGATCAAATGAAATAATATTTGTAAAACTCTTTGCATATTGCCTGGCTAATAGTGGTAGGAGGGGTTTAGGCTGTAATTTGCCAAATCCTGGAAGGGCATCAAAGGTTCTTAACCTTGCTCATATCTTGGACCCATTTGGCAGTACAGTGAAATCTATGGACTCCTTCAATAAACCAATCATATTTAAATCATCAGTTTATCAAATAAATTATCAAAAGTTATCAAAATAGTTTATGAAAATATTTTTAAAAGCATCTTCATGGCGCACAGACTAAGAACATCTTAACTAGATAAGCTCAAAAATCCTTTCAATCTCTAAATTTTATGATCCTGTAAAATTGGTGCCAGGGTTCCCCAGATAGTGACATAATCAGGACTAGATTCCTCAATTCAGTGTTCTTTTCATTATATTCCCCCCTAAAATCAAATCAAAACACCTAAGATATACTGTTTTCCAACTTGCATTAAATAAGTGAGGACATTAAATGTAAACTTTTATCACTTCATTTCTGTATAACCTAACTTTGGTGAAAGAATTTCAGACCTAAAAAAAAAAAGTCCTCAGTTGCCCTCATCTATAAAGTTGGAGAGTAAGAAGAGATGATTTCTAAGGTCAGCTTCATTTCTACCATCCTGTGAAATTTAGAGAGTTATCATATATACACACATATATATGTATATATGTGTATCTATATATGTACACAAATATATGTTTGTATGCATGTATATATGCATGTGTATATATGTTTACACACATGTATCCCAAGAAGTTCAAGAACAAGGAAGGGCCAATGTATAATGCCAATATATTCATTGTATCATCTTTTTTTAATAACAAAAAACTAAAAGAGAAGTGGGGAATGACTGAACTGTGATATGGAAATGTAATAGAATATTGTAATATGGTAAAAAATTACTATTCTGAAAAGTCCAAAAAAAATGAGAATTCTTGTATGAATGATGCCTAAGCAAAACCAGAAGAACAAGCAGTGTGACTACAGTCAAGCAAACGAAAATAATGTTCAAAGGAAACTCCAATCTCAGGAACACAAACAGTGTGACTACAGTCAAGCAAGTGAAAATAATGTTGAAAGGAAACTCCAGTCTCAGGAACACAGTGTGATTACAGTCAAGCAAACAAAAATAATGTTGAAACTCCAGTCTCAGGATGATGACTGATCTTGATTCTGGATAACAGGTAATGAAATGTCTCCTCTCAGCAGGGCAGTGGGGGGCTCTAGGACAGACTTTTGCATGAATTGCCATAAGTGGTGATTGTATTGGTTGTTTTTGTTTAACTGATTTTTCTTTGTTATAAGGGAGGGATCAATATGTTTCTGTGTGTATGTGTATTCTATATGTAGAAATGACTGATGTAAAAGCAAAAGATGTCAAGAAAACTTAATCTTTAAAGTTAATTTAAAAGAAGAATAGTCCTGGGAATTTTATACCATTTGTGATAAACTAATAAAAAAAAGTTTCTAATTATATTTAATTTAGCTAGTAGTCAAATTTCTGGAATTGTCTTCTTTAGCTCTTTCACATTCTTAGAGATACCTCATGATGAAATGATAGTTCAGTTATATCAGTCATCTCTCTCTCTCTCTCTCTCTCTCTCTCTCTCTCTCTCTCTCTCTCTCTATATATATATATACATATATATATACACACATATATATACATACACATTTAGTTGTTTTGTTTTTTTGTTTGTTTGTTTTGTTTTGTTTTGTTTTTGCTTTTTGTAGGACAATTGGGGTTAAGTAACTTGCCCAAAGTCAAATGGCTAGGTTTTTGTTTGTATGTGTGTTAAGTGTCTGAGGCGGGATCTGAACTCAGGTCCTTCTGACTCCAGGGCCGACACTCTACTCACTGCGCCACCTAGCCGCCCCCAACACATTTAGTTTCTTTTAGCAAAATAGCATATCAAGTTTATGTTCATTCAGCTAATACATTTAGGGATATAATATGTGACATATTGCCTAGCATGATGGAACTGGGACAAGGAAGATCCAGATTCAAATCCTGACTCCAACACTTAGTAGTTACAAAAGCATGGGCATTTAATTTACCTGTCAATTGCTTAGTTTTCTCAGCAGTCAAATGGGGATAATAAACCTGCAATATGTAACTTATAGGTTTGCAAACCTCAAATGTGGTAATGTATATAAAACACTTGGTGTAGTGAATATAGAGTTGGCATCAAAGCTAGGAATACCTGGGTTCCAGATCCACCTCTGAAACATACTGGCAGTGTGTCCTAGGGCAAGTCATTTAAGCCCCCAGTGCCCTAGGCAATTCTCTAAGACTTTAAGTTGCAGAGAAGATGCCAACCTGCATTAGTACTGGGTGTTTCCTTATCTGAAAGTTCTCTATATTGATGAACTCAAAGGTAAAGTCTCTATCCATGATTTTACTATTATTATTTTATGAAAAAGTAAAATTCTATAGCATATTCTCTCTTCCAGAGAACTGACTCTCTCAACTCATTTCAAATGATGTCAGTATCAGTCAACATATAATTAATAAGTACCTTCTGTGTGCAGAGTCCTTTCCTGAGTCTCTGACTGTCATTTAGGAATCAATAAAACTGACAAGAAAGTCTTGGAAACACAAGCTGGGAGGACATGCTTTTGTTCATTAATCACCTTTCTCAAATCAGCACGATGCTATTGTTTAACCACAATTCTAAATATTCTAAAACCACAATCAGAGGTGATGCCAGAAGCTGAATCCCATTTTATGCAGACCTATATTTTCATCCAAACATCCTCATCAATGACTCAGAACTAAGGCCCCTAACTGAATTGTGCTAACCAAACATCAAAAGATAATAAGCCAATTTACTCTCTGGAAGACCGACAAGAAAGAATATGGCAGCAATGAGGCATCAAGCTTCAGGCCAGAATTAAAGTCTACAGAAATAATACTGTCTGGTCTTCTGAACAGATGTGAGGTCTGGACCTGCAACTATCTTCACATTCAGTTACTAGGCATCTCCTGCCAGTGACTTTTATGAGCAACACTTAGCATCAAATGGCAACACAGAACCCCAATGAAATTAACAATGAAACTGTGGAGAGCAGTCATGCCACAATCATGAAGGGAAAAAAAATAAGATCATTGGAGCAGGGAATTTGAGGACAAAGAAAGAAATCAGTCTGGCCAACTTGCTTCTATGGTGAATTAAATCATGGTTGATGGTGAAGAAGATGAATAGATGAAATGTTATGAAAATATGCTAAATATAACCTGAAGCAATTGTCCATTTCTAGACAGCTGGGAAATAAGTGCAGATCCCCAAACATGCTGGCCACTGACTTTATATGCTGGTAATATTGACAGGGTTGGCTGCATTGGAATGTAAGTGCCATTTGATTCCTGTGGAGAAAATGGAGAGCCCTAAGCAGAACCCTACTGCCCTCAGGACAAGGAAGCCTGGCTCAAGTATGTAATCACTGCACCAGATAATGTAGCCAACAGATTTACTTATATACTCATGCTTATTTTCATAGGGCATATCACTTTTATAATCATCACTTGCAAAGGTTTGAGGTTTGTAATTTGGTAAAGTGTTTGGCTGTTTGCAAAATGACAGTGATTGCCCACTGCTGAGTAAACACAACTGTGTTTTTTTTTTCCATGTGGGAAATGCTAGTGGTGGCAAAGAGCTGTCCACAGCTGAAGTTTGTTGGGAAAAACTAGGGAAGCCAGGACAGCCCCAAATGTTAGAGCTCAAAAGGATGTCAGCATTGTGACCATATCAAAACTGAAATAGGGAATCCTGGCCCCACTGGGTGCTAATGGAGAGAAGTGGCTGGAGTCTAAGGGAAATCTACATCTGTGTCAGACAAGTTGAATTGTGGGATGGAAGTCATGGGAATTGAGGATGTTTAGAAACCACAACGTCAGAATGTTTGAAGGGAACTAGTGAGAGGAAAGAAAAGGAGTCTAGGAACGCAGCATCAAAATTATTGAGGAAACTGGAAAGTGACCTGGATGTTCATGAGAGCAGCAAGGATTCGGACAATGATGGAGTGAAATTTAAAGGAAAAGAGAGGGTAGCTGAGTGAATGTTGTGAATAGGAGGCTTGGGAGGTGGCAGTGAGAAGCAAGTGTGAGAGGGGTAGTCCCCAAAATATTGGCCTGGATGAGTTGGTCTCTGATTTGCTTCTTAGATTTGTTCCTACTTGTGGGGATAGGGCTGAGGGAGAAGGAAGTGAAAGCTTTGTCAGGAAGGTTGATTGGAAGGAGAGGTCCCACTGGGATCTGGGTAAATAAGGGGATAGAGGTTGGGGGTGAGGGGTTCAAGTCTCCTATGACTTGTTCTTCATCCACCCCTCAGGCCTTCAGATGGGATTCTGTCACTACTGTATTGCTGATGTATAATCCCAGATCTTGGGTACATCTCTTGCCTCAAATTCCTGCTTGCTTATTACTTTATGATGACTATGTTGATAACTGATTGTTTTTGCCTCAGATGACCCAAATCTTACTTCTAACCCTTTACTGCCTCTATAGACTCATTCAAATTGGGCCAGGCCCAGTACCCCTGCCCACAATACAAAAGCTTGGCTAGAATCCCTGGCAAGGACTACTTTGAACTCTACCCTTAGGTGGGTTCCAATACAATGGTAGGCAAAGGAACATGTATTAGTGTTCCTTGAGGACTGAGTATATTCTACCTTTTTCTTCATATCCCCAACATTCAGTAAGGTGCCTGTACCTGGGAGGCACTTAACAAAAACTTATTGACAAGAGAGATAAGAAGTCACCCGAACCTATCCCTTCATTGAGGTGGGAAGTTCACAGGTATTACATATAGCACATGTTTTTGTACTTTTTCAATGTATCAATCAGTTTTGCTATTTTTTCTCTCTAAAATATATTATTTGTCATATGGGAGAGATCTCTGGAAGGAGAAGGGAAACATGGGATAACTATGGGGATAAAAGTAACAGAAAGTATAAATAAAAACTTCTATACGTTTATTGAATGTATTCTAAATATCAATATTTAAATTGATATTTTGTTCTTTTCCTGTTTTTTTTTTGTTTTATTTTTTAAATGAAAAAAATCTATTTTCTCTTCCTCCCACCATTACAGGTGGAACATTTAAAAAAAATACTTGTAACAAATATGCATAATCAAGTAAAACAAATTCCCTCATTGGCTACATTCAAAAGGTACTGGCTTATATTTCTTTGCCTTCTAATATTTATCAAGAGGATATAAACTCTCTGAGAATTTAGTATTAATTCTTCATTCTAGCTAGTTTTGGGATCTTCTCTGTTGATTTCTCAGCTTGTACTCTGTGTTTTCATTTTCCTCTTGAAATCTTTGGTGTTTCAGGTTTGTTTGTTTTTTTTTTCCTTTTTCTTTATATTCCAACATCTAAGAGACCATGAAACAATGAGAAATTCCAGAAGGGTTTAAAAGAAAAATGAGACCCATACGAAAATATTTTGCCTTTGGAAACTAATTCCCACAACTCTTACAACTTTAATGTAATACTGGTTTATGAAGAGTTTCTCAATATATCCAAAGTCCTGTTAAATATTTTTCAGTAGAAATTCCTTTTGGAATTCTATACTCCTGAATGACTATAATCTCCATGAAGGCAGAGACTGTGTCTCTTCTATTGCCCTAGAACTGGGCACAATGCTCAGCACACAGAAAGCATTTAGGATGTATTTATTGAATTAAAGTGAATTACATTGAACATTATCTTCCAATTATTTACTTGGCAGATCGCCAAGCAGTCAAATGGTTGTTCACATGGTTATTTTACACATTGTAATGCATTTGTAGAAGGCTGAGCAAATGAATGAATGACAAGTAGATGCTATAAGAGCTTGTTTGTTTTTTTAATCTGATCAGAGCACCCAGATGACAATAGATGAAATCTGCAAAGGGCCCTGGGTTTGGAGTTACTAGGCCTTGATTCAAGCCCTGGTTCTGTCACCTGTCACTTAACAATTTTTGTGTACTCTGAACCTCAGTGTCTTCATTTGGAAAACTGACCTAACACATACCTACCCTGCCTACTTGGCATAGTCATTTTGAAAATGATGCCCTACAAAGCATGAAATACTATATAAAATTAAAATTATTGTTAGCCATCAAAAATATTTCCTTTGCATATAGAAATTTATGTCTCATTAAGTCCTTGAGCTTTTCCATCATCAGGCTCTTATTACTAATACTTCAGTAAATTAGCTCAAAATAGTAAGGTCCATCGATAATGACATCAAGATAACATATTGATGAGTAAAAAAAAAAAAAACAAACTACACCTCAATTCCACTGATTGGAATTAGTGATGAAGGGAACACTGCCTGCATATTGGGAAGAGCATCTGGCAAAACCTCATGCTGTATTTAACTTGCCAAATTGGGGGGAAAAGTTGTAATTGGCAAGCAAAGTAAGAGGTACCACATACAGGTTTCTACTGAAGTAACAATAGAGAACACAACTGAAATTAAGTCATAAACTCTTCCTCTTGACAGAATTTCATTCCACTGCAAACAGAAAGCCATTTTATGGCATTGGCAAAGGGTAGTATAAATTATATTACCATCCCAAGCTGATGAGTTTATAAGTCTACTGAGAGCAAGCTTTCTGGCATCATTACCATGCTGAGCTTGCCAAAGCTGCATGTGAGACACACTGGCCTGAGATGTTGCTAAAACTGAAGCAAGGAAGGGTCTGAGAATAGTAAGTACCACAGTAGGAGAGGGAATGAAGGGGGGCACATGTCATTAATTTGTCATTAGAATTTTCTGTTTCTTTACTCCCCCTGACTCACCAATGTTGTTCAGCAATTCCTGATTCGACAATAAATTACAAGACAAGTCACAGGATAGTCAGGGATGTGTCTAAAGGAGGAATGGGAGAACAAACTCCCAGAACACAACCTCAGTTTGTCAGAGCACACGTGAAAGTCAACATTTATTGAAGCAAATCCTGAAATAGAAGAGTAGGAAGGGATTACAGAAGCCAGCAACTGCAACCTGTACCTGAATAAGAATCCCCTTAGTCACATGCAATGGCTAGCCAGCCCTTGGGGCAGCTAGATGACACGGTGGATAGAGCATGGAGTTTGGAATGAGGAAGTTTCATCTCTATGAGTTCAAATCCAGACCCAGATGCTTATTAACTGTGCAATCCTGGGCAAGTCACTTACCCTGTTTGCCTCAGTTTCCTCATCTATAAAAATGAGCTGGAAAAGGCCAAACATTCCAGTATCAAGAAAATCCCAAAATGAGGTTACAGAGTCAGACAAAATTGAACAACAACATTCACCCCTTGCCTTAAGACCTCAAGTGATGGGGAATTCACTATCCAACATGGCAACCTCTTCCACGTCTGGATAAAGTAGTTATGAAGGAAATCTAGAAATCTAAAAACGCCGCATCTAAATCCGCCTTTCTACCAGAACAAGCCCTTCAACAACCCTTCAAATCTGTGAAGACACTTTTCCTGCCCTTCTCGCCTTCTGTTTTCTAACCTAAACATTCCTATTTCTTTGGACCCATTCTCAAAGGTCACAAATACATGGCTCTTCACCATTTAGCCGGCTTTCCTCTAGATAGTTCAGAATTTACCAATGCTCCTCTTAAAATGTGATGTTCAGAAGCTGAAAAAAATGGCCCGACCTGGCGGGCTTGGGGCACCGGAGGGTTACCGCCTCCCTTCTCCTAAATACTATCCCTCATTAAGAGCCTCAGTTTGTATTAGCTTTCCTGGTTATCACGTGATACTATTGACTCCTATTTAGCTTGCAGTCCACTAAAACCCCCAGATCTTTTTCTGTTGAATTGCCATCTATCCATATCTTCCCCATATTATACTTGAGAGGCTGGTTTTTTGAACCAAGAGAAAGTCTTTACATTGAACCTCAGTTTCCTCATCTGTAAAATATTTGTACTATGTGATTCTTGGAAGTGTTGTAAGGAAGGTGACTGATGAACCTGAAAATCTTACACAAATGTGATCTACTAGTGCTGTTACTACTTATTTTATCACTTAAAATGTGCTTCCACATTCTTTTAGTATATACAACTAGGTCCTGAGAATAATGAATCTCTAAAATAGTCTTCCACAATATTCCTTTCTGGTCTTCAGTTGCAGCTGGCCAAACCAGCTGTGTTCTCTAAATCCCAATGAATAAAGCTAGACTTATTGGGTTTCTGGGTCAGTTTAAAAAAAGAGGTTTCAGTGAGCACCCAAATTTCTTCTTGAGACTTCTCATCAATTTTGAGGCAGTGTAACCGGACTTTCCTTCAACGTGAATCTAAACGATTTCCTTCATTGTAATTTCCTTTATTAAGGAGTGGACGTGAGGCATGAGTAATTAATATTTCCCAACTTAATCTAAATTATGTGAGGGATGCCTAATTAAAAGAAAAGCTAAACCCTTAATGGAAGGTAAATGTTAACATTACATGATGAGGGCTGCACACTCTTTAGGGCCAAGTATTTTAAGGAACTGGAAGACTTTCCCATGGACCAAGAGAAATATTTGAAGACAGAGAAAACTGTAGCTGGTAAATGTTATTGCTAGCTCTGGGAGGTGAGGCTCACAAGGCTAATATTGCTTTGCTGAAGCCTGGTAAGCACCCGAGGGAGCCAAAGAGAGTATTCGGATCACTCTAGTCCAGTCCAAATGTCACTCTAACATTTGCAGAGCTGTGTGTAACTGCTTACAGAGAAGTCTCTGACAAGAAGGTCACGGTTGGAAAAAAGTCATCTAGGGAGTTGGAGGATGCATGAGGGAAGGGAGAAGGTTCGGGGATTTAATGGGAAATTCACATTCATCTTCTCATTTGCTCCCTTTTTCAAGCTTCTTTTACTT